>JANFOE010001836.1:0-111512 GCA_025667525.1 Glebionis coronaria
TGCCCTTAAATCTCTCCCTTCAGCATTTACTGATTTCACTCCCTTACAAGAAAACCACCAAAACAAAAACCCTAACACAACAATCTAAATAATCTGCCAATAATAACCGGTGTTCTTTAATATATGTAAAAAAACACATGTTCCTCAAGGTTAGTGATTATTTAATTTTTAGTTCAATTAAATTCGTGATTACTATTATTATGAGACACTTAATATATAGCTTAATTTCTTTTTGTAAACTTCAGGTTCAAGACAATTGATAATAATGATGATTAATTAGGGAGAAAAAGTTATACAGTCTATATTTGCAACTGATAAAGGTAATATATCATTCTTATAAATTTTTGGAATTGTGTTTTGTGTTTACGAATTTCTGTTATTGTTTAGGAAAACAATTTTTTTATATGTATATATATATATATATGTATATATATATATATGTATATATATATATATATATATATATATATATATATATATATATATATATATATATATATATATATATATATATATATATATATATATATATATATATGTATATATATATATGTATGTATATATATATATATATACATATATATATATATATATATATATATATATATATATATATATATATATATATATTTACATATATATATATATATATATATATATATATATATATATATATATATATATATATATATATATATATATATGTATATATATATATATATATATATATATATATATATATATATATATATATATATATATATATATATATATATATATATATATATATATATATATATATATATATATATATATATATATATATATACATATACATACATATAGATATATATATATTTATATACATATATATATATATATATATATATATGTATATGTATATATATATATATATGTATGTATAAATATATATATATCTATATGTATATATATATATATATATATATATATATATATATATATATATATATATATATATATATATATATATATATATATATATATATATATATATATATATATATATATATATATATATATATATATATATGTATATATATATATATATATATATATATATATGTATATATATATATATATATATATGTATATATATATATATATATATATATATATATATATATATATATATATATATATATATATATATATACATATATATATATATATATACATATATATATATATATATATATACATATATATATATATATATATATATATATATATATATATATATATATATCTACTATATAAAAGAAGCTTTTTTAAAACTCGTCTTAAAGCAAAAATCTTTAAAAAAATGACACGTGTCCTAACTAAAATAATCGACGTCTGCCCTTAAATCTCTCCCTTCAGCATTTACTGATTTTACTCCCTTACAAGAAAACCACCAAAACAAAAACCCTAACACAACAATCTAAATAATCTGCCAATAATAACCGGTGTTCTTCAATATATGTAAAAAAACACATGTTCCTCAAGGTTAGTGATTATTTAATTTTTAGTTCAATTAAATTCGTGATTACTATTATTATGAGACACTTAATATATAGCTTAATTTGTTTTTGTAAACTTCAGGTTCAAGACAATTGATAATAATGATGATTAATTAGGGAGAAAAAGTTATACAGTCTATATTTGCAACTGATAAAGGTAATATATCATTCTTATAAATTTTTGGAATTGTGTTTTGTGTTTACGAATTTCTGTTATTGTTTAGGAAAACAATTTTTTTAAAAGGTTGGAAAACAATTAATTACATCTTTTAGTTTTGGAAGATGGATAAATAAGTAGAATCCAAAGAGCGTATCAACCCGTTGATGAGAACAAGATCCAAAATACTAAAGGGAGGACGCGAAGCTATATTACCAATGTCATGACTTTGCTCAAGGTAGCCTCATTGCTTTTAATTCATAATGTGATAGTACGAGGTGTTTGTTTAAGCTTATATGTGGTTTATGATCTCTAACGATAACTTCACTTTGACCACGAAATCATTTTAATCATAATGGGGAATCATATCATTCTGTGTTTGTAACACCCCCAATTTCGGGTCATAGCAGCGGAAGGGTCATTGGGTGTTACTATCATGGTTCAACCTCAATATCATAGAAAACGCCTCAAAATGAGTCGTTTTAACAAACATACATCATTCATTTGTTTAAAGATAAACAGTTCACACACGGTCCCCAAATTGTTTAAGGTTTACACAACCAACCAAACAATAAAAGTTTCTTAGAATGGACATAGTTTAGAAAAGCGGGCCAAAACGTTTTAATTAAGCAAGCTACATGAAACCGCCTTCCTTGAGTGCCTTCTTCATGGACCTGAGATAAAACATGCTATAAAGTCAACAAAAATGTTGAGTGAATCTATAGAGTTTAAATTAAATAAACGAACACAAGTATTCTGAATAAACCTTCCGTGGTTGACAATCATGTGGATCAGACATAATTATCGTTGTTATTTCATAAGTCTCGTGAAATTGAACGTTAACATATATTATTTCAGCCTAACACACCTAGCCAAGTGCGTATATTTCTCTTATACAATTGCATCCGATGTTTCATTACTGGTGCATCACAACACCACGCGATAGCTAGTCGCGACCGGACTGGGTGTCACCCCGATAGATCTATCCATAGTATTAGCGTTCCTTTCGATTAACAATTCACGATTCATGGGTCTTTTCAGGCTAAACAAACTTGTATAACAACTTTCATCTAAGCATACAATCGGGTCCTTTGTGTTCAATTTTAAAAGGAAGAGGGTTTACCACAACTTCTCGTTGTACCCTTCATTTACAATAAATGCTTTTCCAATAATAATGGTTTCCACAACTTCTCGTTGTACCCCTTTTATTTTAATAAAACAAGCATGTTATCCCCCTCGCGGGTTTTATAAAACAAGTAAACATGTTAAAGCGAGGCTATAGACTCACCTTGGTACGATAGTAGAAATGTGACGATCGCCGACGATTTGTGATGCCCGTTAAACACGAAGACCGCAACCTACCAAATAAGGCGCGTTCGTTAATAAACGACTCAAGTATAAATAATACTTAAATAATACGAAAGTCAATTTCAAATAACCATGAAAATCCCGAAAAATTAACAATATAAGTGTACTTCTATACCCTTTTATTCAACACTTATTCATTTAAAAACTTGGACTCTCGACGACCCGTCATAAGACGCCAAGTCAACGAAAGTCAAACCATCATTTTACTTCCCTCGGACCAGTAGCTAAGTCATTTATATAATGACTTAACGCTTGAGTAAGTCACCATATCCAATAGTGAATACTCAACTCACGCCACACAAGTATTGAACTACGTGTCCAAAATACCAATCAACATGTACACTCCAAATGTACACACCAATCTAACCTATCTAGACTTGTCCGATTTCGACGAAACTTGGTGAAAAACTCACACATAATATGAATAAGACTCAGTTTAAATTTCATTCAAAAATATTACTTCTAAGACCTTCTGCCCGACACACCTTCGTGTTACAAAAACCGGACAGTTTTACGCCTTTGTCTTGTAAAACCATTTTGACTTATCTAAACAATTCCGTTTGCAAAACCGACACTCGGGTTTGAAAATAGACTCATGACCTGAGGTTTAGCAACTTACAACAGTCCTTGAACATTTTTAAAACTCATTTTATAGTCCCCGAGATTCGATCCAAATATCGACAACAATTTTCGGATTGTGCCGATACCCGTCTCCCGGTACACAAATACTAAAAGTAGCATAACTTTTCGCTCGTAATGAGTTAGAAGCTCTACTTTAGCTCAAATCGAAGCTAACGAAATTATCTATGACCCTATCTGATTAGTTTACCAAGTTTATTACAGTAACTGTTTCAAAAATGGCCTTAAAGTTACTGCCTAAAATAGACCATCTAAAAATCATACCAAAACACATTTTCAACCCATTCCAACAATTCCTATGGTCCTAATATCATCCTAATATCATACTAACACATATAATTAACTCATAACACCCTCAAATTTAATCTCACAAAAATTAAATAATTAAAAACCTTACATGCAACAACAACCCACTATGAATATAATAATATTAACAACATACATAAACATAAAAATGGATCAAACATCAAGTTCTTCACCAAAAATTGAAAATAAAAATTAAGTGAATGCATGTGGAAAAAATTTATACCAATAGAAAGCTTATCAAATTTCCAAGATGGGTCTTGTCTTAGTTTCTTTTGATTCAAAGTAGAAAATCAAAAATCAATGGATTAGGGTGTTGAGGGTGGACGGCCAAAATGGGGAAAGAGAGAGAGATTGGTGATTTTTTTTTGTTAAATGAATTTTTTAATATAAGTGTGTTAGTGGAAAAATCTTATATAGTGGGGTGAGGGTAGATTTTGTCATTTATGCATTCTTTTGGTCCAAAAATGCAAGTAAGTAGTTTACAAGGTACAAAATGTAAATTATAAATTTTAAAAATATTTACGGGGCTCAGGTTTCGTAAAAATACTTTTCGAAAGTTAAAACGCTTCAAAATATAATAATAAAGCTTCGACACGACTTAAAACGCAATTAAATCGAAAACGTCGAAAATATACAATATCGAGACATTCGATAATAAAACGTAAATTTTTTTTGGGCATCCGTCGGTATCGCGATCACTAATAGTTCTCGTCATTCGTTAAAACGTAAAACACGAGAAATAAAGATTAAATATAATAAAAAATCATTTTTATGATTATTTGAGAATATAATATCGATACCTAACATATTCCTTGCCGGTTTTCATCTAATCGACATTCTTACGCTAGTTTCAAGTCATAACCTTCTCGGTTAGTCGATAATTTAAAATTCTCATTAAAGCAAACACGTAATACGTAATAGTCGAGATTAAAATAACGACCTGAAATTGACGGGTTGTCACATCATCCCCACCAAATTAGGATCTTCGCCCTCGAAGATCAACTTGCGTTCTTGCCCGATCGCTTGTTGAAATCAAAGAGATGAGGGTAATTCTTCCACATTTGGTCTTCTCGTTCCCAAGTGTACTCCGGTCCTCCCCGAGAGTTCCATCGAACTTTGACAATAGGTATTCGGCTTTGCTTCAATTGCTTGACCTCACGATCCATGATCTCGACTGGTTCTTCAATAAAGTGCAACTTTTTATCAACCTTAACCTCGTCTAACGGTATAATGAGTTCTTCATCGGATAAACACTTCTTCAGATTCGACACATGAAAAGTGTTATGAATCCCATACAGTTCTTGTGGTAGTTCTAGTTGGTATGCCACGGGTCCTACTCTAGATGTGACCTTGAATGGTCCGATATAACGAGGACTCAACTTCCCACGTTTTCCAAATCGTACAACACCTTTCCATGGTGATACCTTTAGCATAACCTTATCTCCCACGTTAAACTCCAATGGTTTTATTCTCACATCCGCATAACTCTTATGTCGGCTTCGAGCAGACAACAACCTATTCTTGATTTGCACAATCATATCCGTCGTCTCTCTAATCAAATCTGGTCCAGTGAATTGGGCATCACCAACCTCACTCCAGCTAACGAGTGATCTACATCTTCTCCCATAAAGTGCTTCAAAAGGTGCAGCTTTAATACTCGCGTGATAACTATTATTGTACGAGAATTCAGCCAAATGTAAGTGCTTATCCCAGCTACTTCCAAAGTCTATCACACAAGCACGTAGCATATCCTCCAAAGTTTGGATTGTTCTTTCGCTTTGCCCATCAGTTTGCGGATGATAGGCTGTGCTCATATCCAAATTGGTTCCTAACGACTTTTGAAGTGATCTCCAAAATCCAGAAGCAAACGACTATCTCTATCAGAAATGATTGAAATAGGAACACGATGCTTGCACACGATTTCCTTCAGATAAATATCGGCGAGTTTCTCCAAACCAAACCTCTCGTTGATTGGAATAAAATGAGCTGATTTAGTTAAACGATCGACAATAACCCAAATTGCATCGAACCCAGACGGTGTCCTTGGGAGTTTTGTGATGAAGTCCATCGTAATTCGCTCCCATTTCCAGACTGGAATTTCAGGTTGGACAAGTAATCCTGACGGCTTCTGATATTCAGCTTTCACTTTTGCACATGTTAAGCATTTCGCGACGTATGTTGCCATATCAGCTTTCATATTCGGCCACCAGTATAACTTTTTCAAGTCTTGGTATATTTTGTCCGATCCAGGATGAATAGAATACTTGGACTTATGAGATTCTAACATAATCAAGTCTCCCAGTCCACCATATAATGGTAACCAAATTCGACCTCTCAAACATTTGATACCATCGGATCGCGTCTCAAATATTTCACCGTCTCCTCTAAATATTTCGGCTGCAATATTTTCCTTCTTGCACGCTTCGATTTGTGCGTTTCGAATCTGCTCGGGTAAGTTATTATGAACTGTCACTACCAAAGCACGCACTCGAATCGGTTTCTCCCTTTCCTTTCGACTTAACGCGTCAGCTACCACGTTCGCCTTTCCTAGATGATAACGAATTTCGCAGTCGTAATCACTCAAGAGTTCAACCCATCGACGTTGCCTCATATTCAGCTCCTTTTGATCCAGTATGTATTTTAGGCTTTTATGATCAGTGAATACTGTACACTTCGTACCATACAGATAATATCTCCAAAGTCGCAGAGCAAAAACCACAGCGCCTAATTCCAAGTCATGGGTAGTGTAGTTCTCCTCATTCTTCCTTAATTGTCTAGAGGCATATGCGATCACCTTTTCACGTTGCATGAGAACAGCACCGTATCCTCGAAGAGATGCATCGCAATAAACAACAAAGTCTTCACTTCCTTCAGGTAACGATAAGATCGACGCACTACAAAGTTTCATCTTCAGGGTTTGGAAAGCTTCTTCTTCATCATCGCCCCACACATACGGTTTATTCTTCTGAGTCAGCTTAGTTAATGGTTTCGATATCAAAGAGAATCCTTCAATAAACCTTCGGTAATAACCAGCCAAACCTAAAAATTGTCGCACTTCAGTTGGAGTAGTCGGAGCACTCCAATTCTTGATGGCTTCTATCTTTGTAGGATCAACATGTACTCCACTTTTATCAATCACATGTCCGAGAAATTATACGGAATTAAGCCAAAAATCACACTTTGAGAACTTAGCGTACAACTTTTTGTTCTTTAACAAGTTCAAGATAATCCTTAAGTGTTCGGCATGCTCTTCATTGCTCTTGGAGTAGATTAGAATATCATCTATGAAAACGATCACGATTTATCAAGATACGGCTTACAAATGCGATTCATTAAGTCCATGAATACAGCAGGTGCATTAGTCAAACCAAAAGGCATAACCAGAAACTCATAATGACCATAACGAGTTCTAAACGCCGTAATAGGAATATCTTCCTCACGTATGTGAAGTTGATGGTAACCAGAACGAAGATCAATCTTGGAGAAAACACGAGAACCTTGAAGTTGATCAAATAGATCATCAATTCTTGGAAGCGGATAACGATTCTTGATCGTCAGCTTATTCAGCTCTCGGTAATCGATACACATACGAAACGAACCATCTTTCTTCTTAACGAATAAGACAGGAGCTCTCCAAGGTGACGAACTCGTTCGTATAAAACCTTTATCAGATAGCTCTTGCAATTGCACAGATAACTCCTTCAGCTCGGATGGGGCTAAACGATATGGCGCACGAGCCACGGGTGCAGCACCAGGAATTAGGTCAATTTGGAATTCTACCTGCCTTGGAGGAGGAAGTCCGGGCAAATCTTCCGGAAACACTTCAGGAAAGTCGCGGATAACAGGTACATCTTCAGCACGTTTCTCCTTCGATTCCTTCTCCACTACTTTAGCTAGGAATAACTCACAACCTCTTTCGATATACTTACGAGCCTTAATGCATGAAACGATTTTTAGTCGTGAATTATGCTGATCACCTTCGATAACCATAGTCTTGTCATCCAAGGGAATCCTAACTTTCTTTTCTCCACACAAGATAGACGCATTATACTTGGATAACCAATCCATTCCGATAATAACATCAAAACTTCCCAATTCAACAATCATCAAGTCTATTTTGAAAATACGATTCAAGAGATTAAGAGAACATCCTAGAAGCGCACGATTGGTACTCACTAATTTACCATCAGCTAGTTCTACCTCATAACTCGCGTCTAATTCGACTGGTTTGATATCAATTAAGGTACTAAAACTTGTAGACACAAAGCTTTTGTCCGCACCAGAATCAAATAAAGCTATAGCATAACGGTTGTTCAGTAAAAACGTACCAGTGACAACTTTCGGGTTTTGCTTTGCTTCGGCTTCACCCAACTGATAAGATTTTCCCTGGTTATCTCCACCACGTGCATTCTTCGGAGGTTGAGGGCATTGGTTCCTCATGTGACCTTTACCCTGGCAGTTAAAACACGTCACTCCCTTCTTTCCTGGTCCCCAACAGTCTTCAGTCTTGTGACCTAACTTGTTGCACTTCCCACACTTAGCACACTCACCAGTATGAGACTTCTTGCAGCGTTGACATCTGGTTCCCTTATCAGCAGATGCAGTTTCAGTCATCGCATTAGCATTTCCCCTCCTTCGGTTTTGATTCCTACTGTGAGATTGACGGTTATCACCACGATCATCACTATCATTTTCAGCTCTTCTTTTGTTACCTTCAGAAATACCATCAACCTTATCTTGGATGATCTGACCCATTAGTTGGTAAGCCATACAAACAGCTTCATCAATATTGGCAGGTTTAGATGAGGTCACATCACCACGGATGTTGGTCGGTAAGCCTCGAATATACTACTCTACCTTCAAGTATTCTGGGTTAACTTTGTTTGGACAAAGTAGAGCAAGTTCATGGAATCTGTTGGTGTATCCATCGATGTCAGTACCCTTCAGTCTCAGCTGATATAGCTCCTGTTCTAACCTCTGAATAACACTCCTTGGACAGAATTCCTCAGTCATCCACCTTCTTACTTCAACCCAAGGTGTAGCATAAGAAGCATCCATACCCATTGATGCCATTCTTCCATTCCACCAAGTTAATGCTCTCCCTTGAAGAGTAGCAGAGGCAAACATCACCTTATCTCCTTCCTCACTTCCACTAAATCGAAACACGGATTCCAATTTCTCAAACCATTGCATTAACCCAACAGCACCTTCAGTACCCTTAAAAGTTGGAGGTTTGCATTTCATGAACGAGGTATAATTGCACTTCTTGTTTTCAGGAATCACTGGTCTATCAGCATCACCAGTTCCAGCACCAGCATTGCCAGCTCCCGTATTACCAGCTCCAGTATTACCAGCTCCAGTAACGCCAGCTCCAGTATTGCCAGCTCCAGTATTGCCAGCTCCAGTGTTGCCAGCTCCAGTATCGCCAGCTCCACCAGATCCACTAGCTCCACCGGATCCACCAGCTCCACCAGATCCACCGGCTCCATTATTCAAATTTGCCATAAATGCATTCATAGATATCTGAAATTGATCAGCTACTATAGCACGTAACTGAGTCTCAGTCAACTGTTTTGGCGGCATGATCCTGTTACACAATTCACATCAAAATGAGTATTCATTCAACGCTTGTGATAACAAAACATGAATAACACAGAATAAGAATAGATAGATGAAAAGAAACAAGAGTGGATGATAGAACAAAGAGTAGAATTTAGACAAGGAACAAAGATTCACGAGGAATGAGTCAAAAGATAGGGATTTCTATTGTGACAATCAGCGTCGTTTGTAAATCACGTATTAGTATTATAATAATCAAATAATTAACATTTATAAGTAAATGTAATTTCATTATGCTTTAAGCATAATTAATAATTAAATATGTATAACATATATATACTTTTCTTATTCTCGTCCATTGGCAACTCGGAGGTTTCGCTTGCAGATGTTATAGTCAAAAGATTTCAAAATTTTATTTTTGGAAAATCTTTTCGTTCTCTATAACTTGAGCTCTGATGCCAATCTGTAACACCCCCAATTTCGGGTCATAGCAGCGGAAGGGTCATTGGGTGTTATTATCATGGTTCAACCTCAATATCATAGAAAACGCCTCAAAAAGAGTCGTTTTAACAAACATACATCCATTCATTTGTTTAAAGATAAACAGTTCACACACGGTCCCCAAATAGTTTAAGGTTTACACAACCAACCAAACAATAAAAGTTTCTTAGAATGGACATAGTTTAGAAAAGCGGGCCAAAACGTTTTAATTAAGCAAGCTGCATGAAACCGCCTTCCTTGAGTGCCTTCTTCATGGACCTGAGATAAAACATGCTATAAAGTCAACAAAAATGTTGAGTGCATCTATAGAGTTTAAATTAAATAAACGAACACAAGTATTCTGAATAAACCTTCCGTGGTTGACAATCATGTGGATCTGACATAATTATCGTTGTTATTTCATAAGTCTCGTGAAATTGAACGTTAACATATATTATTTCAGCCCAACACACCTAGCCAAGTGCGTATATTTCTCTTATACAATTGCATCCGATGTTTCATTACTGGTGCATCACAACACCACGCGATAGCTAGTCGCGACCGGACTGGGTGTCACCCCGATAGATCTATCCATAGTATTAGCGTTCCTTTCGATTAACAATTCACGATTCATGGGTCTTTTCAGGCTAAACAAACTTGTATAACAACTTTCATCTAAGCATACAATCGGGTCCTTTGTGTTCAATTTTAAAAGGAAGAGGGTTTACCACAACTTCTCGTTGTACCCTTCATTTACAATAAATGCGTTTCCAATAATAATAGTTTCCACAACTTCTCGTTGTACCCCTTTTATTTTAATAAAACAAGCATGTTATCCCCCTCGCGGGTTTTATAAAACAAGTAAACATGTTAAAGCGAGGCTATAGACTCACCTTGGTACGATAGTAGAAATGTGACGATCGCCGACGATTTGTGATGCCCGTTAAACACGAAGACCGCAACCTACCAAATAAGGCGCGTTCGTTAATAAACGACTCAAGTATAAATAATACTTAAATAATACGAAAGTCAATTTCAAATAACCATGAAAATCCCGAAAAATTAACAATATAAGTGTACTTCTATACCCTTTTATTCAACACTTATTCATTTAAAAACTTGGACTCTCGGCATTGACCCGTCATAAGACGCCAAGTCAACGCAAGTCAAACCATCATTTTACTTCCCTCGGACCAGTAGCTAAGTCATTTATATAATGACTTAACGCTTGAGTAAGTCACCATATCCAATAGTGAATACTCAACTCACGCCACACAAGTATTGAACTACGTGTCCAAAATACCAATCAGCATGTACACTCCAAATGTACACACCAATCTAACCTATCTAGACTTGTCCGATTTCGACGAAACTTGGTGACAAACTCACACATAATATGAATAAGACTCAGTTTAAATTTCATTCAAAAATATTACTTCTAAGACCTTCTGCCCGACACACCTTCGTGTTACAAAAACCGGACATTTTTACGCCTTTGTCTTGTAAAACCATTTTGACTTATCTAAACAATTCCGTTTGCAAAACCGACACTCGGGTTTGAAAATAGACTCATGACCTGAGGTTTAGCAACTTACAACAGTCCTTGAACATTTTTAAAACTCATTTTATAGTCCCCGAGATTCGATCCAAATATCGACAACAATTTTCGGATTGTGCCGATACCCGTCTCCCGGTACACAAATACTAAAAGTAGCATAACTGTTCGCTCGTAATGAGTTAGAAGCTCTAATTTAGCTCAAATAGAAGCTAACGAAATTCTCTACGACCCTATCTTATTATTTTACCAAGTTTATTACAGTAACTATTTCAAAAATGGCCTTAAAGTTACTGCCTAAAATAGACCATCTAAAAATCATACCAAAACACATTTTCAACCCATTCCAACAATTCCTATGGTCCTAATATCATCTTAATATCATACTAACACATCTAGTTAACTCATAACACCCTCAAATTTAATCTCACAAAAATTAAATAATTCAAAACCTTACATGCAACAACAACCCACTATGAATATAATAATATTAACAACATACATAAACATAAAAATGGATCAAACATCAAGTTCTTCACCAAAAATTGAAAATAAAAATTAAGTGAATGCATGTGGAAAAACTTTATACCAATAGAAAGCTTATCAAATTTCCAAGATGGGTCTTGTCTTAGTTTCTTTTGATTCAAAGTAGAAAATCAAAAATCAATGGATTAGGGTGTTGAGGGTGGACGGCCAAAATGGGGAAAGAGAGAGAGATTGGTGATTTTTTTTGTTAAATGAATTTTTTAATGTAAGTGTGTTAGTGGAAAAATCTTATATAGTGGGGTGAGGGTAGATTTTGCCATTTATGCATTCTTTTGGTCCAAAAATACAAGTAAGTAGTTTACAAGGTAGAAAATGTAAATTGTAAATTTTAAAAATATTTACGGGGCTCAGGTTTCGTAAAAATACTTTTCGAAAGTTAAAACGCTTCAAAATATAATAACAAAGCTTCGACACGACTTAAAACGCAATTAAATCGAAAACGTCGAAAATATACAATATCGAGACATTCGATAATAAAACGTAAATTTTGTTTGGGCATCCGTCGGTATCGCGATCACTAATAGTTCTCGTCATTCGTTAAAACGTAAAACACGAGAAACAAAGATTAAATTTAATAAAAAATCATTTTTATGATTATTTGAGAATATAATATCGATACCTAACATATTCCTTGCCGGTTTTCATCTAATTGACATTCTTACGCTAGTTTCAAGTCATAACCTTCTCGGTTAGTCGATAATTTAAAATTCTCATTAAAGCAAACACGTAATACGTAATAGTCGAGATTAAAATAACGACCTGAAATTGACGGGTTGTCACAGTGTTGCAATTGATTATAAAGGGAATCTTTTGATTTTGATGTATGAGTGTTGACATTATTGCTAATGTGAAAGATATTAAGTTCTAATAAGGTAAATATTTATCCAGTTTAGTTGGCAGATTCTACGAACCTTGAAATAGCTTTATGTTATAACCTGTCAGATGGCTGATGAATAACATTAATTATAGATATCATATTTTCATCTACATAGCTGCATAAAATGAAACTTTGAAACCATTAAAATAAGCAACTGACTTGATGTACTATATAATTGAGTCTACTGTTATTTGTATTCCATATCATGCTTCACAATATTTTCATGAATGTTTGTAGTATATTAGCATAAAACTGCAATTGATGTTATGCATATTATAGCTGTAAACATTTATCAATTTTTTCCAGTGGCATCATATCGTAATCTGATCATTCGAGGTGTGTCGCCCTTAGTCTTCGGGATATTCTTCCGACGTTGCTCCAACAAACATGCTAAAGCTGATGAGGATCTTCAATGATCATAAAGTTGTAGCACAAGTGCTTTGGTAAATTATAAATGCTGTTAGTCTTATTTCTCTATATAAAAGGTTCTTTACTTATATATAATAAAACTTGAAGATTCTTGGTATGGATCTTTAAGGCGTTTGCTTTGATGCCAAGCTACTTGAAGTTGCATCAATTAATCTAGAGACAAAGTGATGTAAACGTTCTCCAAATAAGGTGATAATTTTTTCTTAGAGTCTGCTCATGAAACACATGTACAATTTAGTGTAAAACTTCAAATGTACTACTCTTTAGTAATATTGAATGTATATGTCCTAACTTACCTTTCATCTACTGTCATCAATATTTTTTTGCTCTTAAAAATACTGAAAATAAGATTTAAATCAGAGAATTAAATGGTTTGTATGATCTCATAATCAGCTCTTTCTGAATTGAAGGATTTCATCAACAAGCTAAACTTATTGTTAGAAAGTAATCAATCTATTTTGCTTTTACATGTTTGACCATTTCTATATGAAAGTACGTTGTTAAAGTTTTTGAATTGCCACATTATTTTTCCTTATAAGGTTTGCATTGCAACATTTTGGAGGATGATCTCCCCATTGGCTACTTAGAATATTAACACGTTGATACTAATGTTATTATCACATTGATATTCAGGTTTATACATGTGATTACCAAAGACTTGATGGATTTGCGCATATAGTGCAATCTACGACAATCGTTGTCTATAAAGAAATACAGAGTCGACTATTAGTTTGTTATAATTTTTAGCTATTTTTTGTTTCAAGAAACAAGTTTATTTAAGTTTCTTGCGATAATTTCTTAAAGCTAGCCGCCCATCGGGCAGGCCTTAAGGCTAGTATATATATATATATATATATATATATATATATATATATATATATATATATATATATATATATATATATATATATATATATATATATATATATATATATATATATATATATATATATATATATATATATATATATATATATATATATATATATATATATATATATATATATATATATATGCATATTTGTTGTAACAATATATATATAAAGTCCGAGTTCTAAAAGTAATCATATGGATATATATGAACAAGACATTCTAAATATATAAAGATGCCCTAAATCATCAACGACCTTAGAAACCCTAAAATCCCATATGAACAAAAATTTTAAGTAATATAACTACACAGTAACTATATATGAATATCAAATACAAATGTACAAGTTATAATCTATCATTTAGAAGTAATACTTGATCATAAAATTCAAAGTACAAATCATCTAAAGCTAAGTACAAGTATTAAGACCTAGTAACCTAGATTAACACATAAAATTCATTTTACATTGAATTAAAGTTAAATATTTTGCAACCAATTATAAAACTCAAATAAGTATCATATTAAGAACATACATTTATCTCAAGCTATGTTACAAATTACTAAAGCACAATGTACAAGTTATTGAAGCATAGAACTATAAAATAACGTAATTGCACCTAGGTTATGATTGCCATATACAAATCATTAAACTAAGGGTGTAGGGTCATTAGAAGTCATAAACATGACATATAAGACCTAGAATAAGCTAATACAATGATATAAACACGAATTACCCAATGTACAAAGTAGTTAGGCTTAATGACCTAAAAACCTTAGCTTTTTTACTTATAATCAATGTATTCTTTTAGGACAAGTCTATCAACACTCATAGCATTACATTTAGGTTATAACATTATCTTAAACCAAGGTAAAATCACCCTAATGCAAAAGGTTCAACATTTTAATGCATGACTTGTAAATTGTCATTTTTGAAACTATAAACAATTTGGTCAAAACCGTCATTTTATCAAAGTTAAAAATATAAGGACTAATATTGCAAAGTTTGAAACCCTAAGGTTAATATTTGAAGGTTGAAATGTAACTATTAAAACTATATACTTTAAGGGTTAAAAGTGGGTAGGTAAATTTTTTATATTAAAGAAGATATATATATATATATATATATATATATATATATATATATATATATATATATATATATATATATATATATATATATATATATATATATATATATATATATATATATATATATATATATATATATATATATATATATATATATATTAGCCTTTAGACCCATCTGGTGGACGAGCTAGGTTTAAGTATATATTTTTAATGAAAATTGAAGTTATGTGTGTTTGTATTAGAAGTTTAGTATATGTGGTGTTAGTTATGACATTTATTTTTTAATAATGTATCATAGAATGAACAAAAATAACATAGTTTAAGATATTTTATTTATTTAAGAATATTATGAGTTAATTGAATTTGCATACGTTAAAGTTATGAATAAGTATGTTACATTAAAATTTTTTAGAATTTTAATTATATTGTATAAATATTTTATGTATTTTTTGACTTTTATGAGGTAATAAATCTTGTATATGTTAATGTTATGAATAACTTTTTTACATTATTTTTTTTAAATTAATATTATTGTTAAGTTTTTTTGTTAGCAAAAACATTATTGTTAAATATTTTTTAGAAATTATTTTGTTTTGTAAGTTTTGTGGTAAAGTGTATTCTAGCAAAAGTAAGCCCAAAAACCTCATTCCTTATATTATTTTTTGGCACGTGTATAATATAGCAACAATGAATAGCCTAGTCCAAAGCTTGACAGTCCGAATATCTAAAACTATTTTCATTTTAGTAAGTCAAGCTATTGTGAATCATTTGTAATTCTTATTTTATTTTTGAAGCATTTTATGGAAACTCTTTAATGAATTACATATGTCATTTTTATAGAATTTTTTATTTAAGGCATCATTTGTAATTCCTATTTTCTTTTTGAATCATTTTTGTAACCCTTTAATGAATTACATGTGTCCTTTTTATAGACATTTGTATTTAAGAAATTGTTTCACCATCCTTCTTTATATATTTTATAGAATTTTATATTTAAGACATCATTTGTAATTTCTATTTTCTTTTTGAAACATTTTATGAAAACACTTTAATTTACATGTGTCTTTTTTAGAATTTTGTATATAAGGCATCATTTGTAATTTCTATTTTCTTTTTGAAGCATTTTATGGAAACCTTTTAATGAATTACACGTGTCATCTTTATAAAATTTTGTATTTAAGGTATTGTTTCACCATCCTTCCTTATATTTTTATAGAAATTTGTATTTAAGGCATCATTTATAATTTCTATTTTCTTTTTGAAGCATTTTATGGAAACCCTTTAATGAATTACATGTGTCATTTCTATAGAATTTTGTATTTAAGGCATTGTTTCACCATCCTTCCTATATAAGAGTTTTTGATTTGATTTGATTTGATATATATATATATATATATATATATATATATATATATATATATATATATATATATATATATATATATATATATATATATATATATATATATATATATATATATATATATATATATATATATATATATATATATATATATATATATATATATATATATATATATATATATATAGATTTGCGTTCATGTAAAAGCCGTTATTAAAATAAAAACAATAAGAACCAATATGATTTTGTCAAGTGTCTTTTTCATTTAAAAGAAAATTCAAATTAATTTTATTTTATTTAAGGGTATTATAGTAATCTTTAATTTTCTTTTATATCATTATTTTACCATTATGGCATTAATGCAAGATTAATAAGTAGTGACTACTGTGATGATTAGTTTGTATACGTTTTCTTAGCAACCTATGGTTGTCAATTGTCATTTTTTTGTGAAACCAACAATCATTTAGTATTATTTTTTTGAAAAAGAATATTGTAATGGTTCTCGTCTTTAGTCATGCTAAGTAAACTTTTAGTACTCACATTTTTTTTTAAATATTTATTACTCTGATTTTATTAGTTGTTGCATATCTTTTGGATGAATTTAATTCTTATTTCTTTTGTTGATTGCGTACTCTTTTTGTTCATTTTTTTTGTTCATTACGTATGATTAAGTTAGCACTTGTCTTTTTAGTTGGCAGTACATTTCTTTCGATATGCATCATTTGAGGCTTTTTACGTTGGTAATGTTTTTCTTATTATATGCATTAATTTTGTCTTTTTTAGTTCGTTGTATATTTTCGGATAAGTGTCACTTTTTTTTCTTTTTAGTTGGTTGCATATTTTTCGGATATGTAGAACGTTGGTCTTATTTAATTGGTTGTGTATTATTCGGATATGCACCACTTATGTCTTTTTACGCTGGTTATGAATTGTTTCAAATACGTATCATTTGTGTCTTTTTGATTGGTCGTATATTTTTCCGGATACGTATCACTTTGGTCTTTTCAGTTGATTGTATTTTAGTGTCACTAATATTACTTGATAATTATATTGTGACATATTAAAATTTTAGTATATTTATAGTATCACATTACAAAATTTAAATGACACATTATATTTTTTAATAATTTTTAATTTTTTAGTGACACACTAATTTTTTTTAATACATATTTAGCGACACACTAAATTTTTATGATAGATTTGTATGACACATTGACTTATATGACACATCATTAGTGACAAACATAATATTTTGACACACAATATTGGAATAGATGATATTAATATTGTCCATAAAAACAATGTGTATTTAAACTCATGAATGCTATGGAAAAAAGTATTAAAAAAATAATGCCACAAAAAAATCTAAAATATGTGTTGAAAATTAAGTAATCCATAGATGCGTGAAAATTAAATAAAGTCGATTACTTAGCTAAAGTCAATTATATATCCGTGATTCTACAATAACAAAGTGGTAAAATTGACGTTAAAGTTTTCATACAAAAATTCTAGGTACACAATCTAATAAAAAATATATTTACGTGTACCACGTTTGAAATAAAAAATTACAAGCTATAATCTAATAAAAAATTATAATAGATTATGATCTTTTATACGTATGATTTGGGCCTTTTTTAGCCTGTTGTATATTTCTCGGATATGTGTCACGTTATTTTTTTAGTTGATCGTGCAATTCTTTAGATGTGTATCACTTGGATTTTTTTAGTTTGTTGTCTTTTTTTAACTGTCGTATATTTTCGGACGCGTATCACTTGAGTCTCTCTTAGTGGTTGTGTATTTTTCGGATAGGTATCACTTTGGTATTTGTTTAATTGGTTGTGCAATATTTCAGATACGTATCATTTGGATCTTTTTTAGCTTGTTGTACTTTTTCGGATACGTATCACTTGAGTTTTTTTTGTTGATTGTGTATTTTTTGGACGTGTTCTATTTTTATTTGTTGCGTATTTTTTTACATATGTATTACTTGAGTTTTTTAGTTGGTTGTATAACTTTTAAAAAAACTATTTATTTTGTATTTTATATAACTATCAAAATATATCGCATGATTCTTAAAATGTGTCAAAAATTTAGTCCATAAGTATCTATGCATAAAAATTCATGTATCACATTTTAGCCTCAAATAGTTAACTAAAACGAGAAAAAATAATAATATAGAAATAATTGATTTTATTATATTTATATGGTTTAATAAAAATAAAGAACAGTTGGTAGATAAAATTAAAGAAAGTGTGACGTGAATTATACTACAAATGATAGATGGAAATTTGCCTTCAAATTTGATGTATTTACCAATATGCCATCTTT
Organism: Glebionis coronaria; assembly: GCA_025667525.1. Classification (NCBI taxonomy): domain Eukaryota; kingdom Viridiplantae; phylum Streptophyta; class Magnoliopsida; order Asterales; family Asteraceae; genus Glebionis; species Glebionis coronaria. The sequence goes on from JANFOE010001836.1 coordinate 19,109, forward strand.
TTAATATTGATATAATGATATCATTAATGAGACACTCAAAGGTTAAGATTGGTTCTTATTGTTTTTATATTAAAGATGGTCACCACAATAACGGCCCCCTATATATATATATATATATATATATATATATGCATATTTGTTGTAAATAATATGTATATATCAGTCCGAGTTCTAAAAGTAATCATATGGATATATTATGAACAAGAACATTCAAAATATAATAAAGATGCCCCAAATCATCAAAGAGCCTTAGAAACCCTAGAAATCCCATATAAACAAAAATTTATATTAATATAACTACACAATAACTATATATGAATATCAAATACAAATGTACAACTTATAACCTATCTTTTAGAAGTAATACTTTATCATAAATACAAAGTACAAATCATCTAAAGCTAAGTACAAGTATTAAGACCTAGTAACCTAGATTACCACATAAAATCTATTTTACATTGAATTAAAGTCAAATCTATTGCAATCAATTATAAAACTCAAATAAGTATCATATTAATAACATACATTTATCTCAAGCTAAGTTACAAATTACTAAAGCACAATGTACAAGTTATTGAAGCATAGAACTATAAAATAACCTAATTACACCTAGGTTATGATTGCCATATACAAATCCTTAAAATAAGTGTGTAGGGTCATTAGAAGTCATAAACATGACATATATGACCTAGAATAAGCTAAGACACTGATATAGACACGAATTACCCAAAGTACAAAGTAGTTAGGTTTAATGACCTAAAAACCTAAGCTTTTTACTTAGAATCAATGTAGTCTTTTAGGACAAGTCTACGAACACTCATAGCATTACATTTAGGTTATACCATTATCTAACCAAAGTAAAATCACCCTAATGCAAAAGGTTCAAGATTTCAATGCATGACTTGTAAATTGCCTTTTTTTGAAACTACAAACATTTTGGTCCAAAAACCGTCATTTATCAAAGTTAAAAATATAAGGACTAATATTGCAAAGTTTGGAACCCTAAGGTTAATATTTGAAGGTTAAAATGTAACTATTAAAACTATATAGTTTAAAGGTTAAAAGTAGGTAGGTAAATTTTTTAAATTAAAGATGATATATATATATATATATATATATATATATATATATATATATATATATATATCTTTATATTATATATAGGTATAACTATGACTTGACATCACACCTCTAATCCTTGTCATATGTGACATGGCACCTATTAGCCAATGGTATTTCGGGTCGGGATTCAGGATAGGTTTTTCATGATTTCGGGAGTCGGTTCGGGTCAGGACTTGAGATTAATTCAGGATCACACAAAGTAAACCACACAAATCGGGAGTAACTCGGGCTAACTCGGCTCAGTTCGGGACTCGGGCCTAACTCGGGTCGGGATTCGGTTTGAGTTTTTCACGATTTCGGTTTCGGGTTATTTCGGGATTGGGTCGGGACGGGTGGGTTTCGTCCTGATGCTCACCCTTACCGTAAAGTTAGGTTTTTAAAGTTTACGTCTCATTTTACTTGAATATAATGATGTCGTATTACAGGTCATTGGCCATCCCGATAAGATAACTTTATACAGATTACAATCACTTTGACCCATGCAGGATCTATCATGCTTCACATTTAGTTTCAGTTCTTAAGGCATATGCATTGCACCATTCGTAATATATGTGTTACTTTCACGTTGATCATATTCTTTTTTTTTCTCGATTCCAGGGCCCGAGCTTAGAAAACTCACCACACATTGTGTTCCTACTGTTTGAATTCAACATCCCAGGTGTGAGATATGGTGCAACCATGGCTGTAGGAACTTCTTATGCTGGTATGGGCTAAGTGTGTCGATGTCGTTTTTATTAAAATGATTCAGGAGGCCTTATGTTTATAAATAAAGATTATGCGTCTTTTAAATCTCTTTTTAGTATCTTTTTTTGAGTATGAATTTTAACTTGCCAGGCTCACATATGATAGGAACTGGCTGAGTTTGCAACTTGTGTTTTTTTTCTTTTCTGGCTTATTTTGCTACTATTAACATTGAAGAGTGACCAACTGTATCCATAACCAAGGCCTCAAAATCGGATACTAATAAAGCTATTTTTGAATCAAAGAGAAAAGTGGACGATGTGAAAAAGAGATTACTGGTCTTATTAGCGAGAAAGGGAAGTATGTATCCGACCTTTCTTTCTTGGTGACTTTTATTTTTGATTTAAAAAAGTAAGTAATCTAATATTGTTTTATTGTCCTTACGTGGTTGCAGCAAGCTTAGACAATTAAAAAGAACACGAAGAAAAAGAAAAAGAACTGCGTGATTTGGTCGAGAAACTGACTGCAAAAGAAACAGTGAGTTTGTACTTAAGTGTCTGCACGTATTTTATTTTTTTTGCCCGCCAAATATGTTTAGTAGCTTTTCAGATTATATGTTTCGTTTTGTATTTTTTTTGCAAGATTTATAAGGTACGATTTTATTATGTTTTGTTTGTACATATGTTTTGTAGTTTTCTTAGATTATGTATATGTATGTGTTTGTTTTTAATACAGGATGCATGTTATAGAGTTTATATATATATATATATATATATATATATATATATATATATATATATATATATATATATATATATATATATATATATATATATATATATATATATATATATATATATATATATATATATATATATATATATATATATATATATATATATATATATATATATATATATATATATATATATGTATCCTTGATTTTGTATACCAGTTATTGGTTACTAAAAACTATAGAAACTAGAAGGGGGGGTTGAATAGTTTCTCATCGGTTTATCTCCTAATTAAAATTCCTTCCAATCAGGTGAGTGCCAAAATTATCTTTTACTTGAAAGCTAGTTGTATAATGATTAGGTTCAATTCTAATCCATTAAAAATAAGTAGTAAGTTTAATGATGATGAATGTAAGTGATGAGTAAGGAAAGAAACAACCTAGTAAGAAGACACCAAGATTTATATTGGTTCGGCAACGAGGCTCTATCCTCGTTCCTACTCCACTCCTCGAGTATACCTTACTCGAGATTTCCACTATATCCACAAGCTCCCTTCTTGGCGGAGAAAACATTACAAGGTCGCTTACATTATTTCCCGACACTAAGCTAAATGTCGAGACCTAATCTTAGTTAGGACCAATCTACACAACGTCGCCCACTTCACCATTTTATGACACAAGGCTAGATGTCGAGTTCTAATCCAAAGTTAGAACCATTATTCACAACGTTGCCTAATTCACCATTTTTCGACACAAGGCTAGATGTCGAGTTCTAACCAAAGATAGAACAAATCTTCACGACTCTTTATTTTGAATCTAAGTGAGAACTTCACACAACACAACTACACATCACTTTATAGTTTAGTGAGAACTCACAAGACACAACCACATCACTTTATAGTTTAGTGAGAACACAACTTATTACAACTCAACTAAACATATCCAAGTACACAAATGTAGCTTGGATACAAATCCAAGCACACACATATGAAAAGGATTTACACAACTCTAATCCAAGTATTCACACATATCTTGGATGAACACAACTAGTCTAAGTATTCACAAATACGTTGGATCTACACAAGACACAAATAATCAGATGATGAACATGACTAGATCTTTAGGAGAGTATGATCTTCATCAAAGCTTCATCTTTAATCACATCACAAGTGTGTGAGTGATCTTCTCTTTGGATAAGGTAAAGAAGGAGATCAAGAAGATAATCATAAGTAAACATACTTAACACATTAAGTGTTCATTTACAAACGACTAGGATTAGATAGGAGAAAGAAGGCTGAAAGATATGTCCAAAAAGGGTTAATGAAAATGCAGATTTGATCCACTATTTATAGAAGACAAATCCTAACGGCTAGCTAGGGGTGGTTCCTTAGCTACCCAGGCGGTTCCTTATCGATAGGGAACCGCATAGGCACTTAAGGAACCGCGGAGTGTAGACTCCGCTCCTTTTTGTCTTTTAGTGAATTTAAAATATCTGAGGCTGTTTAAACCTTCAAAGGATATTCTTATGGCATTTGGAATATTCCATATTCAAATTTACATTTTCATCTTAATAAAACATTTTCTTAAAAAACGTTTATTAAAAATCTTTTTACATTTAACAAAAGTTAGTTTTAAGGCTAATCACTTTTATGATCACTAAGCTTGATTAAGATATGTTAGTGTAATGATTATTACCTTGATGATAGTGTTTATTAGATAATTCGTTTTATGATTGTGTTTGACAATAAATGTCTTTGTAATTTGTCGTGATCAAAACTAAGAAAGAGTAATTAATACTAACAATATTTTTAGGCATTACTTTGCATTAACAATCTCCCCCTTTTTGATTACGACAAACTATAAACTCATTTACGTAAAATACAATATTATTCGAATTATTAACGAGTTTATCACTATCATTTCACACCCTTTGTCGAAGCAAAAAGGTTAGCACAAGTCTTTGAAGAAGAAAAGAACCGGACTTTTCTAGTAGCTCCCCTTGGTACTTACTCCCCCTTGCTTGGGACACTAAGTAAATGAGCTAAGGTGACATGCTACACAAAGGTTAGAAGAAAGAAAAGAAACACCAATATATATATGTGGCATTACCTACTAACTAACTTGAGAGGGAGAAGGAAAAGAAATCTCAAATTAGAAGAAAGTATTTGCTAAGTATGTCCAAAGAGTGTCTGTTGACAACATCATAGTTCAATTGGTGGAATAAAGGAAGAAAATAGACATCCAAACCAATAAAAGATGATTAAAATGTCAAGGGTCAAAATTTAGAATTTAGGGAATCACCCATAATTAATTGTATGTTTTAACCATGATCAACTCTTTAACAAATATGTGAAAAATAATTAGCGGGAAAGATAACACACATAACATTCATATTACACAAATATGAAATAACATACGGGAGAAATATTCATACACACAATATGAATATTTAAAGCAAAAAATATGGAAAATAAACCACAAAGCATAGGCTACTCTAATAGTGATATTCTTCCAAGATTGCTTAAGTTTTATTGACTCAAACAACTAAAGTACAAAATATGCCTTAGTTGGAAAAGAAAGACGACGAAGCATCATTCGAAGTTTTGTTCACGGGAACGGAAACTTTGAGAGGAGGTCGAGTGAGGAGGAATTCAAGGAAATTTAGCTTGTCATAGATACGAGCAAGTTCAATTTGTTGAAAGCGACAACAAGAACACGAGGAACCATGATGCAAAACAAAGTCGTTAGATGGGGGAGGTCCATCAAAATGAGAGTTTGGTGGAGAGGGAGATAATGGATAAGAGATGTTTTCACAATGCCTAGTGAGATTAGGAAATGAAGATAGGTCATTGAGTTACGGAGAGTTGAAAGGTTTAGGTGGTGGTGGAAGAATTTCCTTTTTTCCGGTAATTGGATTTATAAAGTAAGTCTCATTCTAATATTTAATCGGAGAGAAAGAAGAATTCTTGGAAGATTTTGGAGAAGAAGAATCATGACGATTCTTGTTCTTTTTTATCCACACGGGTCGAACCGAGATTTTCGGTTTCTTTGAAAGCTTAGAAGAAGAAGCTTTAGGTTGAGAAGATTGTGACAAAGAAATGTCAAGGTTAGGAATGGAAGAGTTACGCATTATGAGGGATGAAGAGAAGAACTCCCAAAAGAGAAGAATTTAAAGGAAATAGACAAGGCAAAGATTTGAAATAAAAACAAAAGGTTTTAGGGAATGTTTAGCTAAATTGGGTAAACAAAGAATCTTAACCAAGACAGTGGTCAAAGAAGAAAGACCAAAAATAAGCTAAAAGTGGCTTTCCTGTACGCGGTTCCTTAAGGGAGCCCGCAGTTCCATATGGATATTGAGCCGCCTAATGGCTAAGGAGCCGCGTCAAGTGGACCACGGACCATGATTTTCAAAAGTGTTAGAGAAAAATAAGACTTTTTTAATTTTTTGCAAATATTGGATTTTTACCTCTTTTAGAACTAGAGTATGCGAGGGTTGCATAAAAGCAACACATTCACAGAGAATGTCTTGACAAAGAGTGACAAAATATTTAGATAACATTTTGATCCAATTTTAAGTCAAGTTTTTAGAGGTTGTGATAGATTTAGGTTCAATTTTAAATAAATTGTAGTTGATTAATGTGACCACATATGTTAAAACACATAAAGATAAATCCATAGATCATCCTCATGAGAAATTCATGAAGGAAAGGAAAGGAAATACAAGAAAGGAAATAACAACTAACTAATACAAAGTTAGATAAAACTAGGTCTTGAATGCATAGTCCTCTTTGGCTTGACCTTCTTTAATAGCATTTTATTTTGAAAACCATCATTCATCTCCTAGGAGGAGGAGGATTAGCAAATAGGTTCAACAAGAAGCTTTGCAACTTGATGTGAGCCCCAATCATCTCCAACCTAAGAATATCAATAAGGTGGAAATTGTTCAAACAACAAGGACAATTGGTTCCATTGTGCATGAAAAAATCAAACAAGTGTGGATCACTAAAGAACCGAGAAATGGGAACACCCAAGAGTGGAGTGTTAGAGGGAGGAGGATGTGGAGAGGGAATGGTATCCAAGAGTGATATGGGTGAGATGGGTGAATTTGGTTAAGTGAAAGGAAGAGGCTAAAAAACAAAGGGAATTCTTTGATGAGGTTGAGGTTGAGCATTCACATTTAAAGGAGGACTAGAAGTGAATGATGAGGAAAACTCATTCATTCTTGATTGGAATGAAGAGAAGGTAGAACCATGTAAATGGATAGTACCATGAGTTGAGTTTGTCTTCCATGAAGCAAGTGGTGGTGAAAGTGATGAAGAGATGAAAATAGGAGAAGTTTCACTCTTGGGTTTGTGAGAAGATGGAGAACCAAGTTTAGGAAACTTGAATTTCATCTTAAGGTTTCTTTTGGATGAGGAAGTTTTGGAAGAGTTGGATGTTCTATTGGACACCATGGTTGTGTGTTTAGGTTTATAGAGAGGTTTAAGGAATGAAGAACACAATCAACAAGAGAGAGTTTAAGAAGAGGAAGGGATGATCCAAACTAGTAATGAGTTAAAAGTGTTTTATGTGAATAATGAAATTAGGTAGCCTAGTTTAGAAAAGTGTAGGTTTTTGCAAAAGTTTTATCAATGTTTACACAGATCAAGGGAGAATAGTGTAAAGCAAAGATTCTTTTCGGAACATACAGAGGCGATTCCTTATAGAAAGGCGTTGTTCTTTATCGCTAAGGAATCACGGCCTAGATAACGAGCCGCCCCCAGTGGGTTTGATAAAAGGCACTTCCATAATTTTTTGCTAGCCCAAATTTTATATAAAGGTTTATAAAGCCAAGATGAACTATAACTCAAGGTATAGGAAGCTAACTAACACATAAGATGCACAAAGCCATGCAAATCGAAAGATCGATAGCATAGACAATTAGGATAAAATACTAGAAAATCCAAACACAAAGTATTAGTTAAAGAAGACATAACATCCTAAGAATAAAGATAAAGAAGATGAAGTTCAACAATCCAAACATGTTTACACACATGTTAACCATTCAAGAGTGGGATATATCATTCATCTATGAGCATTTCCTCCTTGCCTTGATTCACTTCTTACTCGATCTTGAAGATGAAGATTGAGACAATACTGATAGTTTGAATCAATGTCTAGAGAAGACAATTGAGAGATAGAGGATGACAAGTCATAACAAGGATTGAGAGAGTTGTCTTGAGAGACATTTCCATCTTCATTTGAATCATGTGTGGGAACAGAAGAGACATTCCCTTCAATAGGAAGCATGACTCGATCCACGGAGTGAAATGATGAAGCATTTAGAGGTGGAAAGTCAAGAAGAAGTTTCTTAAGAAGCCGTGAGAGAATCATGGCATATGGAACACTAGAGCGAGATCCACTGAGAACAAATCTTATTCTTCTAGCTATGAAAATGGCAAGGTTGTATGGAGTGGTGGTAGCAACACAATACAACATATGTGCAAGACAAGCGGGCACATGGTTGCAATTACCATCCAAGAACATTGCATTTTCCCTAATGATTTCGGCCCAAGGGATCATAAAATCACTAAGATCACTAGTTAGTAATTCCCAAGGAGTGAGAGCACGAAATTCTCCCTCAAAATTACCAAGAATAGGGTGTTCACGCGGTTTAGCAATTTTACAAGAGATGGCCGAAGCTGAAGGTATCTCGGTCACATAATGCACATCAATAGGGGCTGATTCAAAGTAGTTTAAACCCCAAGCATCGGTGAACCTACATTGACCTTCGTATGAAACTCTGAGAATCTTACCAAATTCCTCAAGAGTGTATACAAAGGTTTTCCCCTTGATGGAAAATCTTATAGATAAACCATTATTGATGCACATTAATGTGTACGAGTTAAAGAATTCCACAAGGAAGGAAAGATCGGCTCGTTTATATCAAGCAAACAATCAAAGCCAGTGGTATTGAACATGAATCGAATGAAGTCAAGTCTAAGAAAGTTAGAGGGAACAATGCATCCTTCATGGAAAGAACGAGATTAAAGACTACGATAAGTGTTTTGAGTAGAACAAGTTTGAATCAAAGAAAGATTAGGCATGCATTATCTTGTACGTTGATGGTCATTTTGATATCCCGAAGTCATGACAGTACCTAAAAATAACATACAAACATGTTTCTCCAATTACTCATATGTTACATATAAACCAAATATCAAAAAATATGAGAAGGTGTTTCATCAATCTCTTGACAAACAAAGGTTTAATCCTTATCATTCTCATACTCACAATATACTTAGTTCATCATTGACAATGACACATTGACCATGTAAGATCAACAATGAACTTGAGCATTGGTTTTTCAAAACAAGGTTTTTAGGCAAGCTTTTAACAATGCCATTACCAACTTGTTCATGGGTTTATATCAATTTCATCAATCGACCAAAATTATTTAGTCAAAATTCGGATTTGTTCTACAAGTGGGTTTTAGTGAAATCTCAATGAATATGAAACTAAGGAATCATAATAACAATACTATGTCAACTCTTATTCCTAGTAAGGTTCTAATTCGATGTCAATTTTAAAAATCCCCAATTATGAATGTATGAACCCTAGAACAAATCAGATGAAATTGAAAGAAATGACTTACATATAATTGATCTTGGATGAAGGATGAGTGAAACCCACAAATCGAAATCAATTAATCTTGAGTAATTGAAGGTTTTGGAAAAACAACAATGGTGGAAAACTGGGTATTCTCGTCACTATGTTGGAGAAGAGAGAGAAGGAGTTTTTGAAAAAAGTGATATTTAATAAAAACTGGCTCTTTAGTCGCGGGTACTAGACGCGGTTCCTTATCGATAAGGAACCGCCAGTTTGAACCGCGTCAATAAGGAACCGCCTACAGTGGCGTGTTTTAATCAAGGAAAATCAAAGAAATTTTCAAAACCAAATTTTTCTAAAAACCTTAAAATATGTCTTAAGCCTTTAGGAAATCATTGGACCACCACAACACTAGGTAATAATGCTTTATTGAAGGATTACGAGTTGAATCGAGATAGGAAAAGGCCAAAACGGACAAATGACTACTCGTAGCAAGGAAGCAAAGGGGAGAGGAGTCAAGAGAAGTGAATCAAGATCAAGAACATTTCTTAAGAGACAAATGACATTCTTCAAATTGAGGAGACAAAGAGCTTCTGTCATATAGAGTGGTTTAAGACGTGCCTTTTCGGCGAAAGTCTAAATGGCTTTGGTAATGAATTATACCAAGCAACTTTGATACATAGAATAAGATCAGTTTCAAGAGTAGTCTTATTCTATTTCAAAATATGAGCAAGGTGTAAGTTCACTTTCTCTCCCACATGATCGGATAATTATTGTTGGGATTTACAATAACAATATCCTTGGAATATTTCAATTCTAAATGTGTAAAATACACCTACAACTTAATTAATTAGTTTGGTATCTCAAGGGATTCATCAATCATCCTAGAGATGAGCTTAATTGCACAAGTTACACATGATATTGGGCCTACTAACCGTAAGGGTGCAAACCATGGAAATCATGCTTGATACTTTAAACTTCTACTAACTCACTCTACATCTCCATAGTGAGTCAAGTATCCAAGCAATGAAGGTTTGAGAGGGAAAAGGAGAGAATCACAAACCAAAAACAAATGTCAAGGCAAGGATGCCAAGAACAAACATATATTCAATTAATGATCAAAAGAATGATCAATAGGGCGTGTGGAAGAACGAAAACGTACCTTGGCCACAAACTGCATTCCAAGCTTTCAAGGAACCAATGCAAAGCCCAACTATGACTAATAGTGACTAGTAAGTCTTCAAGGATTAGTATCACTCCCATCCATCTTGATATCATCATTCAGTGATGTTGGAAATCAAAGAAGATGAGTCTTCTACAAGTGTAAGTAACTCAATCCACAATCAATTGAATGATTGATCTTCATGAGTACCTACACATAACAAGACGCAAACTAGTAGACACATTCAAGAGTAAATCTAAAATGCATAAATACTACTAATCTAAATGAGATGCAATATTATCAAATAAAAGGCTTATTCTCAATAAAAGATAGTTTTGACCAAAGAAAAACTTTAGTAAAACTTAACCTTCTAATTTGAGGATAAAATAGATCGATCTAAGTTTTAAAGTACAATATACTTCAAAGATCTTGTGTCACCATCGCTCTGATACCATTTGTAGAAACTAGAAGGGGGATTGAATAGTTTCTCATCGGTTTATCTCCTAATTAAAATTCTTTTCAATTAGGTGAGTGCCAAAACTATCTTTTACTTGAAAGCTAGTTGCATAATGATTAGGTTCAATTCTAATGCATTAACAATAAGTAGTAAGTTTAATGATGATGAATGTAACTGATGAGTAAGGAAAGAAACAACCTAGTAAGAAGACACCAAGATTTATAATGGTTCGGCAACGAGGATCTATCCTCGTTCCTACTCCACTCCTCGAGTACACCTTACTCGAGATTTCCACTATATCCACAAGCTCCCTTCTTGGCGGAGAAAACCTTAAAACGTCGCTTACATTATTTTCCGACACTAAGCTAAATGTCGAGACCTAATCTTAGCTAGGACCAATCTACCCAACGTCGCCCACTTCACCATTTTACGACACAAGGCTAGATGTCGAGTTCTAATCTAAAGCTAGAACCAATCTTTACAACGTTGCCTAATTCACCATTTTCCGACACAAGGCTATATGTCGAGTTCTAATCCAAAGCTAGAACCAATCTTCACGACTCTTCACTTTGAAGCTAAGTGAGAACTTCACACAACACAACTACACATCACTTTATAGTTTAGTGAGAACTCACAAGACACAACCATATCACTTTATAGTTTAGTGAGAACTAACACAACTTATTACAACTCAACTAAACATATCCAAGTACACACATGTAGCTTGGATCTACACAACACAAATCCAAGCACACGCATATGCAAAGGATTTACACAACTCTAATCACACATATCTTGGATGAACACAACTAGTCCAAGTATTTACAAATACATTGGATCTACACAAGACACAAATAATCAAATGATGAACATGACTAGGTCTTTAGGAGAGGATGATCTTCGTCAAAGCTTCATCTTTAATCACATCACAAGTGTGTGAGTGATCTTCTCTTTGGACAAGGTAAAGAAGGAGATCATGAAGATAATCATAAGTAAACATACTTAACACATTAAGTGATCATTTACAAATGACTAGGATTAGATAGGAGAAAGAAGGCTGAAAGAGATGTCCAAAAAGAGTTAATGAAAATGCAGATTTGATCCACTATTTATAGAAGACAAATCCCAACGGCTAGCTGGGGGCGGTTCCTTAGCTACCCAGGCGGTTCCTTATCGATAGGGAACCGCATAGGCACTTAAGGAACCGCGGAGTGTAGACTCCGTTCCTTTTTGTCTTTTAGTGAATTTAAATATCTGAGGCTGTTTAAAACTTTAAAGGATATTCTTATGGCATTTGGAATATGCCATATTTAAATTTACATTTTCATTTTAATAAAACATTTTCTTAAAAATAAAGTTTATTAAAAATCTTTTGTTACATTTGACAAAATTGAGTTTTAAGGCTAATCACTTTTATGATCACTAAGCATGATTAAGATATGTTAGTGTAATAATAATTTCCTTGATGATAGTGTTTGTTAGCTAATTCGTTTTATGATTGTGTTTGACAATAAATGTCTTTGTAATTTGTCGTGATCAAAACTAAAAAAGATTAATTAATATTAACTATGTTTTTATGCATTGCTTTGCATTAACAAAAACCTATAAATTTTATGCAAATACAATAAAAAAGTGACTTGTGTATAATTTTCTCATTCTACTGAATTTTTTGTGTTTTTGTAGTTTTATTCTAATAGACAATGCTAGAAGGTACCTTGAGTTACTTGGTCCACGATCCTGAATAAAGTATCTTATTAGGAGCTCATAGAAAAAGTTTCTATGAGATTAAGAGATGATCAAGGTAAAGGCTACTTGATTTTTTAATTCTTTTAATTGGTTTTATACATGATGCATCTTTGCTCGCAGCTACGCTTCAGAGTAACTTCAACCAATCACCCAATCTCAACCTGTCACAAGCTGGACCCTTAGGTATGCATCAGAATATATAACTTCAGTCAGTCACAAGTTAGGCCATCAGGTATGCCGGAGAGCTTATCCTAATGATGTCTCATAATATATAACTTTAACCAACCGATACAAGAATGAGAATGACTTTTCAATGTTTTCAAAATACCATGAGCCATTAATGTAGTGGTCAATTGTAATCCTTATACAGCTTTGTAGCTTAGTAACCTGATCTAAAGAGTATTATCACAGGCCTGATAACTTTGAAGATGACACGATAGACATGAACATATTTTATAGACCAATGCAGCGACTGGATTAAGAGGTGACGTTTTTTGAGTGTTGGATCGAGACCATGCCCCGTTTCTTTTTTATTTTTGGTAACCATCTTGTCATCTTTTGACGTGATGTTTTTTCTCTTTAATGTTAAGTTTATAGAGAAATATGGTGACCACCTAAATGGTCTTGAAGGCATTTCCTGCAACAGTAGAAAATATCAATATAGAAGCCCGAATCTATCAAACATATAAGAGAGAAAAATACATGAGGATATGTCGAATGGAAGAACTTAATTTTGTCACAAAGTTTTCTTGATGCGTTTGTTGCAATTGAAGTCAAGGTATGGTCAGTCTCTTTACTATTTTAGTCATACAAAATTTAGTTACTAATAATTAATAGGAATAAAAATTAAGTAATTGTGGTGTTACCTCTGTTCCAAATATCCCCCTAAAAGATGGTGTATACGTGTGTCAAACTCTACACCGCGTTACACTCGACATTTGCAAATGTCTAGAATCCTTACTCTAGAATGTACGTACCTTTACGACCATTTTCACTGCCCAATATGAGTTTGCGTTCGTAGTTGATTACACGTATGTGTGTTAGGACCTTTTGAATAGTTATTTGTAATAGGTAGACTAGGAGGTATGTAGTTCCTCCTGGTCCTAGTAGTAGTAGGAGGAACACGTGCTCCTGGTCTTATAGAAAGTCAAACTTTATTATTTAAGAGTATTTTGTTAGGATATGCATGAGATATGTTAGGAAAGGATATGCATATCAGTTTTACACGTTTTGGTTTAATGATTTATTAGGGTTTCCTTGTAGTATAAAAGGAACCTTAGGCAGAAGGGTTAGACACACCTTCATCAAATATTATTCTAGGTTATATTAATATTAGAAATCCTTAGTAAAGGATCAAGTCGTTATAGTTATTTTGTTCTTCTTGTTCATAGTATTTGTATTCCGCACTTATACTGTGTGATTTATCTAGAGTCTCTCTGTGAATAGACTTGTGATTACAGAAGTCGTTCATCGTTCCTAACAGGCTACAAGATCCACATCTAGTGGACCCAACAAGTGGTATCAGAGCCTGGGAGAGTCTCTATATAAGAAGAATCAATTTTACTTATTACTAACATCTTTGTTTAATCATGTCTGCCTCAAGTTCTACTCAAACAGGAGAAGATAGCACACCTAAAACACAGCAACCTCAGTAGATTATTGCTACGATTTCCAACACAAATGGCAAGTTTCCTCTTCTGAAAAAGGATGAGTATGATAGTTGGGCAATGAAGATGGAATGCTGGATCACCAACACTGATCAAGATCTTTGGAAGATTATTCTGAATGGAAACAGCAAGAGGTTTACTAGAAGAGACAAGAATGGTAATATTATTCTTCTTGACCCTAAAACTCATGAAGCAATCACAGCTGTTCAGAAGGAGATCAAAGCAAAAACTATTTTGCTTCAGTCTCTTCCTGATGATCACATGGGTGAATTTTATCACCTGGATGATGCTAGAGAGATCTAGAACGGGATAAAAGCAAGATTTGGTGGGAATTAGGAGTCAAAGAAAATGCGCAGATCCATGCTGAGAGATGAATTCACAGACTTCAAGATCTCAGAAACTGAAGGTATTCATCAAGGGTATGACAGGTTCCAAAAGATACTGAGCCAATTGAATCAACTCAGGTCGAAACCTGACAATGGAGACATCAATGCAAGGTTTCTTAGAGCCTTACCCTACTCATGGAATCAGGTGGTAATCTCTCTTAAAGCAAAAGGTGGGCTTGACTATCTTAATTTTGATGATCTATTTCATAAGCTCAAAACCTTTGAGCCTCATGTGAGAGGATACTCAAGTGATTCTTTTCTCACTCCTGCTAACTCTGCCTTTTTAAGTTCCATGGGATCTAGTCCTATGTCTTATGCTAGTAGCCCAAGCTATACTGTGTCTTCTCAGCATACTCAGCATACTCATCATACTTCTACTCCTGAACCAAAAGCCAAGTCAGGTAGCATGGTAGAAGCTGTTCTTCACACTTTTGTTGCTGATATTGATCTACAACAGCAACTTGCTTTTGATGACTTCAAACAGGTTGATAAACTTGACCTGTATGAAATGGATCTCAAATGGCAGATGGCCATGCTCACTCTCCGAGTTCACAAGTTTGAGAAGAAATCCGGTCAAAAGTTTAACTACAACCCAAGAGAGCCAGCAAGGTTCGATAGAAGCAAGGTTAGATGCTATAACTGCCAGCAGCAAGGTCACTTTGCTAGGGAATGCCCTAACAAGAATGACCAGGAGAAGAACGGGTACTCAGCCTTCAAGATTCAGGAGGTGAAGGATGACAAGAAAGCTTTGGTGTCTGTTGACTCTATGGTCAACTGGAGTGATCATCAGAATGCTACCCTGGAAACAGCTGAACCTTCTACTGATGTGTTTGCAATGATTGCGGGGAATCTGTCTGATGCTGAGGAAGCAGAAGAGTTTGCTCTTATGGGCATCTCACCTCAGGTACAACATTGTCCTCTTGGTTGTCATGATAAATATTCAGAATTGTTGTCTCAATATAATGAATTAAATGAACAAAATGATAAGTATTTTTAGAGGTTCAAGCATATAAGAATTCCTTAAAAACATTGGAACAACAAAAGAGGTGGCTTCAAGACACACAACGTGAATATGAATATGAAGATAAAATTAGAATTCTGAACATTGATTTAGAAAACACAACAAATATGCTTAAATACACTGAAAAGGTAAAAGATGACAGTATCAAGGATAAGCAGGACATGAAGGAAAAATTGGATGCTACACTGTTAAGATTTGAAAAATGGCAAAATGCACCTAAGAATCTATCAAAGTTAATTGATAGTAGCATGTCTGGTAGGACTAAAAGAGGGTTAGGATTTGATAAATATATTGATTCAGAAGATGTGTTTGATTTATCTTTTTCAAGTGTCTTTGATCCTGACAAGGAGGAAGAGGGAAAACCTAGCTACAATAGGTTTCAACCAGCTACAACAATGCATGTTGTCCCTCCACCTCTTACAGTAACTTTTATGCCCATTTCTAGGCATGATGACTTGGATGGATCACAGATGCATGAGTCCCCAAAAAGTTCTACTAATACTAATGACTTTGTCTCTTATACTTTCAGTGACAAAGCCAGTGACTCTGCATCATGTGGTTCAAGTGAAGAGTCGAGACCTACGAGCTCCAAGACAAATGACCATGCTGCTACTAGTGCTAGGAAGAATGAAGAGAGAGTTGCTTCTACTTCAACTGTGACTAGTTCTGGTTTATTGAGTCCTAGTAATAATGTTTCTCCTAGAGTTATGTGTAATAAAGTTAGCAGTATGAAACAATGTCATTTGAATAAAAGGTCGTTTAAAACATGTTTTGTTTGTGGAAGTAAATTTCATTTGATTAAAGATTGTGATTTTTATGACCAACATCCTTCTGTTTATCAAGCATTTCCTGCTCCTGGTCCACCGGGAGTTGCTCCATATTCTTCTAGAAGACTAAACGCATGTGCTCAATCTTTTTCTTCTTCTAGAAGGACCTCTCCTTTAGCTTCTGATCATTGGAGAAACATTGGATTATTCCCAAATAGACCAACTAGCAACTATTTTTAGAACTTTAATCTGAATTATGCATTTAATTCAGACCAAATGTATTTTGGGTTGGGAAATTTGGGTACTGCTGTTAAGCCCTTAGCAGGTTTTTCTTGGTCAAACAATAACACCCATATGATGAATAGGCAACCTAAGAACAACAGTGGATCTCATCAATCTTCTTGGCTGTCTACTAAAGATCCACAAGGCAGGCTCAAACCTGAAAAGGGTTGGGTCCCCTTAAGACACTAACTTTTGTATATATCTTTTCTTGTTGTTATAGGTTACTCCATACCAAGATCCTACTTTAGGAATAGTTGATAGTGGATGCTCTAGGAGCATGACAGGGAATAAAGGTCTTCTATCTAACTCTGTACCATTTCAAGGCGGAAAGGTTTACTTTGGAGGTGGTGAAGGAAGGATCACTGGCAAAGGAACGATTCAGACACCTAACCTTATATTTGAGCAGGTCTACTATGTGGAAGCACTTCAACACTTCAACTTGATCTTTGTCTCTCAGATTTGTGACAAGAAGCAGTTTGTCCTCTTTACGGATACTGATGCACTGGTGTTATCCAAGGACATTAAACTCCCGGATGACTCACAAGTTCTACTATGAATCCATAGAAGACACAATCTTTATAGTATCAAGCTGAATGAAGTTAATCCTACTGGTCAACTAGCTTGTATGGTTGCTAAAGCCTCAGAAGATGAAGCCACTAAATGGCATAGAAGGATGGGACATGTTAACTTCAAGACCATTCACAAATTAGCCAATATGAACTTGGTCTCTGGTTTACCTCCCAAAACTTTCAGAAATGACATCAATTGCCTTGATGCAGCAAAGGCAAACAACATAAAGCATCCTTCAAGGCCATCACTACTCTCAGCCTTATAACTGAACTATTGCAGCTACTACACATGGATTTATTTGGTCCTACCTCCATTAGGAGCATTGACCACAAACAATACTGTCTTGTGGTAACTGATGGGTATAGCAGGTTCACGTGGGTTTTCTTCATGGCTGCCAAGAGTGAGAATTCTCAAGGACTTTATTACACTAATTGAGAATCAGCTGTCAAGAAGGTTAAAGGTATCCGATGTGATAATGGAACAGAATTCAAAAATGCAGACCTCATAGCACTTTGTAATTCTAAAGGTATCAAAAGAGATTATAGTGCAACAAGAACTCCTCAACAGAATGGTGTGGCAGAAAGAAAGAACAGGACTCTAATAGAAGATGTGAGAACAATGCTTGCCGATTCCAAGCTTCCAACCATGTTCTGGACAGAAGCTGTCAATACTGCAAGTTACGTCTTGAATAGGTTTTCTATTACCAATCCTCACAAGAAGACTCCTTATGAGCTTCTCACAGCTAAAGTACCTAGCATTTCTCATTTGAAGCCATTTGGGTGTCCTGTCACCATTCTGAATACTAGTGACTATTTGGGGAAATTTGATGGCAAGGCAGATGAAGGATACATAGTGGAATATTCAGCTCACTCTCGGGTTTATCGTGTCTACAATCTCCAAGCCAAGCGAGTATTGAAACTATTAATCTCAGGTATTTTTAGGAGAAGTCAAACATACAAGGCAAGGGTCCTGAATGGTATTTTGATCTTGATTATCATAGTGATTCATTGGGATATTTTCGTTTCAAAACTAACCATGATGCAGGTCCACAAGTGTTTGCAACTTCTAGTGCAGGTACTCATTCTAGTTTTTTGGACTCAGATGAGGAGGATGATATTTTTGTTGTTCAATCCTATTCCACCACAGTCTCTCCTAATGCCAATGCTACTCCTAGTGATCCTACTCCATCAGACATTTTGGACTCACAAGGAGCTCTTGACACATTGCTCAAGCAACAACAAGATGCTACTACAGCATCTGCTCAAGGAGGTTTTGAGTTTCCTTTGAGCACCTCTGCTGACAAAGCTACTCCTAGTACTCCAAATGTTACTCCTAGTGCTAGTTTAAAACCTATTGGTAGTCCGGCTAGTGATCCCACTTCCTCTACTAGATTCTCTGGTCCTTCTGACATGGGAAACTATCAAAAGAAGTCTTCTACTAAGCTGGATGATATTCATAAGCAACCAATAGATGGAATTTTCGACTCTATTCATATGATGATGACTTTCTTGGGGATCTTAATAACTTGGCACCAGAAGTGGATGTAGCTTCTAATCAAGTTCTGCAGTCGCATAAAGACAATCCTACTACTCAAATCATTGGAGATCCTGGATCTACTGTCAAGACTCGCAGAATGCATAAGAAAGCAACGTCTGGTCATCATGCTCTTGTGAGCTATATTGAGGACCAAAAGCGTAATAATCATACGGACTTTCAACACTGTTTGTTTGCTTGTTTTCTTTCACAGGTGGAACCTAGATCAGTCTCTCATGCTCTTGAGGATCAAAGTTGGGTGGAGGCTATGCAGGAGGAGATGCAGCAGTTCTTGTTTCAGAATGTTTGGATTCTAGTTGACTTGCCAGATGGAAAGACAACAATTGGTACCAAATGGATTCTCAAAAACAAGAAAGATGCAAGGGGTATTGTGGTGAGAAATAAGGCTAGGTTGGTTGCACAAGGTCACACACAACTTGAAGGAATTGACTATACTGAAGTTTTTGCTCCTGTTGCTTTGGCTTTTGCTTCTTATGTTGGCTTTACGGTTTTTCAGATGGATGTCAAGAGCGCATTTCTCTATGGCAAGATTGATGAGGAAGTTTATGTCACTCAACCTAAGGGCTTTGTGGATCCACTTCATCTCAAGAAAGTTTACAAGGTGGTCAAATCTCTATATGGCCTTCATCAGCCTCCTAGAGCTTGGTATGAGCGTCTTTCCACTTTCTTGTTGAAACATGGCTATAGACGAGGCACGATTGACAAAACACTATTTCTTAAGAGGAGTACCAAGGACATTATCCTAGTTCAAGTATATGTGGACGATATTATCTTTGGTTTTACTAAGAAGGAATGGTGTGATGAGTTTGAACAACTGATGAAGGGCGAATTCCAGATGAGTGCTATGGGAGAGCTTACATTTTTTCTTGGTCTTCAAGTCAAGCAACAGTCGGATGGAATCTTCATAAGTCAAGACAAATATGTTCATGAGATCCTTCAGAAGTTTGATATGGACCCTCTTAGACCTGCAGCAACACCTTATGAAGTAACTAAAGTCAAACTCAAGAATGAGCCAGATCCTCCGGTAAATGTTCACATGTACAGGTCAATGATTGGATCACTCATGTATTTGACTGCATCACGTCCGGACATTATGTTTGCAATAAGTGCTTGTTCTAGACATCAGGTGGCTCCAACTGTTTCTAACTTGAATGCAGTCAAGAAAATTTTCAAGTACATCAAGGCTCAACCCAAGCTAGTCTTGTGGTATCCTAGAGAATCACCTTTTGTTCTTGAAGCCTATAGTGATAGTGAATATGCAGGTGCTAATAATGACATAAAGTCTACTACTGGTGGTTGTCAGTTTTTGGGTCGCAGACTTATCTCATAGCAATGTAAGAAACAGACGATAGTAGCTACCTCTTCAACAGAAGCTGAATACGTAGCTGCTGCTAGTTGTTTTGGACAAGTCTTGTGGATACAAAATCAGATGTTGGATTATGGGTTCAACTTTATGAACACTAAAATTTTCATTGATAATCAAAGCACTATCTGCATTGTGAAGAATCCTGTTTTTCATCAACGTACAAAACATATTGAAATTCGGTACCACTTTATAAGGGATGCCAATGAGAAGAAGTTGATACAGGTTCTTAAGGTTCATACGGATGATAATGTTGCTGATTTATTGACTAAAGCCTTTGATGGTCCTCGGTCAACCACTTGGTGGTTCACATTGGAATGGTCAATCTTTGAGACCTAGGATTGAGGGGAGACTAAGCCTAAGGGGAGGCTTAGTGTACATATTTACTTGCACAGGCTAACATATTGGTAGTTTCTAACAACAGATTTCATGGGTATTTGTGGTATGTGCTACTACTAGTGGAGGATTTTGGTCACTTCTGGTGGTAGTTTTTAGCTTCTAGTGGGTACAAATCCTTCAATGTCATTGATGGTTGGCTTCTAGTCTTGGTTTGGGTCACTGTTCACTTCGTTGACTTTCGTTGAACACATTGTGCTTCTAGTGTTGACCCTTACGCATTTTGACTTTTAGTCAACGCAAGTTACTTCTGGTATATATCCTATTATTTAACTTTGGTAACTAGGATTTGTAAATACAGGTAAAAGGGGCAAGTGGTTACTTTTGCATTAACTGCTTAATTTGAAAGGGCAACCCACATTATTAGGGGTCAATGAACAATTACAAGACCATTATTTATGGTCAAATCCCACACTTGACTCATTCATCCCAACCATAACACACACATACGCTCCTACTCTTTCAATCCCTAATCAATCATCTTCCATCACTTCCAATCATCATCCATGGCTGCTCTGCTATACAAACCCGATCATAATAAGGTGGCATATCTTGGAGATGGTCCTAAACGAGACGAGTTCACAGACATCATCGAGTTCATTGAGGCTTCCAACCTCAGGTATGCTTTTACGGTTTGCCCGACTGTCTATGATAGTGTTATTTGCCAGTTTTGGGCCACTGCCCACCTTGTGGATGTTCTAGGATGCCCATTTGAACTCCATGCTACCATAGATGGACGTTCATATGTGGTGTCTGAAGCTTCTATTAGGCCTGCTCTTCCTCTTCAGGATGAAGGTGGTGTTGTTTCCATCCCCAATTCTGAGGTTTTGGATGGGATGGCTGATCTTGGTTATAATCATGGGGGAAGTTTAACTTCCAGAAAAATAGGTTTTCCCCCCAATGGAAGCTTCTAGTGCACTTTTTGATTCATTGCTTAAGCCCAAAGTCTGGGAGTTGGGATGCATTTCCCTTTCCTTTGGCTACTGGTTTGATTTGCATAGCACAGGGTCGTGTGTTTAATTTTTCTCGCTACTTGTTTGATGGGATGGTTTGCAATCTTAGTAGTATTGGCTCTAGGAAGAAGTTTTTAATGTACCCTAGGTTCTTGCAGCAGGTTCTTATGTGCATACCTAGAGATAGGGAGGAGTATGAGACCCCCAAGCTTAGATCTAAAGTATATTCAAATATGGCACTTGGTTTTAAGGGAGCTTGGAGGCCTCTTACTGATGTTATGTTGGGCGTTGCCCAAGGTCCTCCTAATGTTATTCCTCCGGCTGATGAAGCCGAGGAGGAACTTCCATTAGGGGATGATTTTATAGAGGAGGAGCATCTGGCTAGTGGTGAGCCTCATGTGGAGGTGGAGGAGCCAACTAAAGAAGTGGTGGTTGAAATGCCATCCACTTCCAAGGCTGCCCCCTCTTCTCTGCCACATAAGTCCCCATTTGTTGATACTCCTCCTTCCAGTCCAGCACCACATTCTGCTGAGAAGCCAACTAGCTCTCGTGCTCATGATGATGACACCTTTGTTGCTTCTGGTCCCAATGATGCTTTTCCCGATCCAAGTCCTCTTGGTGGGGAATCGGAGGAACCGGTTTCACTAACTTCTTTGCTAGCTCTCATGCACAGGTATTACACAAGGATTGTTTCTTTGGAGAATGACCTGAATCAGCATCGCAAGCTTACCCGGGACTCTGTCCTTCCATTGGCGAACAGGGTCAAAGCTTTGGAGTCACAGCAGAGGCGACAAAAGAAGAAAGTTGTTCTTTCTCATTCTGATGAGGATATTGAGGAGGATGGGTTAACTTTGTTGGCGAAGGCTACTTTTGCTGATAAGCCATATGATGATTTGCCGGTTCCTCCTAGTCCATCAAGCATTCCTACTACTGCTACTAGTCCTAAACCAATGGAGGATATTGCTGGATCTTCTGCTGGTACTTCTGCCGGTCCATCTACTGGGCCGTCTCATGATCCTAAGGGGAAAGCCCCTATGACTGATGCACCCTTACCTCCAAGGAAGCGTACTCGCAGACAACTTGAGGAGGAACGGTTGGGGGAGGAGGCTGCACAGCGACTGCAGGCAGATATTGATCAAGCAGCTAGGGCTGAGGAACAAGCCCTTCAACAGCATAGGCATGAACATTTGTGGCATGATGCCATGCATTAGGATGATAATGATTGGATGCGGGTGCTTACTATTCTTACATCTGATTACTCGCAGTTTACTGATCTTTTGGGCGCTGATGTGAATCAAAATAATTGTATCCCACGGGCAATGGCCTTAATGCGTCAACAACAATTGTCTCTTGCTACTCAGCTTCGTGAAAAGCGTCGTAACAGACCTTTGTCCAGAACCGAGGAGAGGAAGTTAATGCGGCAGTATGTCAAATATCAGTCGGCTGCTTACTTTAATGTTGGATGGACTTGGGAACGCGTTAAGGGATTGTCTTTTGACGAGCTTAAGGATCTGTACCAGAATACGATCAATCGTCAAAACACACCGGTTCCTGAACGCTTCATCTA
This sequence comes from Glebionis coronaria, assembly GCA_025667525.1. NCBI lineage: Eukaryota > Viridiplantae > Streptophyta > Magnoliopsida > Asterales > Asteraceae > Glebionis > Glebionis coronaria. Next base: position 42,124 of record JANFOE010001836.1, read on the forward strand.
TCGCCCTCCTCCACGAGTGGTTCCCACTTCTCAACCTGATGTTGCTCATGGTTCTTCATCTGGTGTTCCTCCTGTTTCTACTGGTCTTCCACCTGTTGCTGCCACTTCTACTGCTGGTCCTAAAATCACACCTTCGGTTGTTTATCCCACTCCATCTCGGGTTCCTACCACCACCACCAATGCTACTACTACCACCCCTGCTACTCCTGTTGTGGAGTAATCATCACCACCGATCACTGAACCGCACCCTACCTCATCTACTGGAGGGGCAGACTTTGATCCTTTGGTTGGTCAACGTTTTGAATCTACTCATGCTGATACTACTGCTGCTGGGAAGGTAAAGGTTGAATCTTCTTTTGGTGTTCCTGCACCTCGTCGTTCCATTAGAAAGAAGAAGGCTCGACGTGGAAGGTCTGTTCCTTTTGAGAAGCGTGATCCTGAAAATCTTATTGATGCGGCTTCCGACAGTGAGACAGAATTGCCAATGGGTAAGGGTTATATTGTTGCTTGGACGGTTAAGCCATCCCCGATTGTTGCTGGTACATTCACACATAGGATTTCAACCAGTGATGGTTATGTTCTTTATATCTCGGGCTTGCAAAGTGTTTTGACATGGGTGGATCGTCGAGATCTTATGTCGTCGAGATCAGATGGAACACCGAGTGAGGTGGCCAACTGGCCTGGTTTGACAATCTGGGGTGACTTGAATATGATGCTTGATTCTCCTCCTGATGCTCCTCATTCTGGTGTCTGGAGAGATCAGCCTCGCTGGGTGATCAAGAGGTGGAAGCTCTATGCTGGTTGTGGGGTTCATATATTGGAGTTAGAGTCTGGTGCCATAGTGTTCATGCTTACGGATATGGAATATCCTTTGATGATTGCTACTATGGAGGCCATGTTGGAATGTCATCTGCAGATATCCAGTGCCCCTTCAGGGAACGAGTCTACCATGGCTACTACTTTAGTGGAAGGAATACAAGCCCGGTTGCAAGCTGCGAAAGTTGCTGATTCTGGTATGTGATGGGTATGTTTTTCTGTTTTTGTGATTATACTGACATTCTTTTCACCAATCTGTATCATGATTGGTGACTTACATTATAGTTAAAAAAAACATAATAAAAAAATAAAAAAAATTAATACTTTTTATATAATATCTGCTTATACTTTTAACATTTGATGGAATTTCACACTTGTACATAATATAATATCTGCTTATACTTTTAACATTTGATGGAATTTCACACTTGTACATAATATCATATATGTTTATACTTTTCCATCATAAAATTGGTTTTCATTTGACTGTTTCACACTTGTGCTGGTTTGGAGTTACTTCTGGTGTTGGACCTGGTCCACACAACAAATGGTGCTCAACTCACCATGTCTCACAGACAAGAAAGAGTTGATTCACCATGAGGGTACGGCTTTGGTGTGATAGTCAAATCCGTTGATGGTTGCCAGGTTACCGAAAACTGGATGGTTTTCACTTGCCATGGTCCTAAACTGAAAAGTGGCTAATCCAAGGGGGTACGACTCTTGGTAAAGATCTTATCAAATTCGTTGATAGCTATAATAGCTTGCTCAAAGCTATAGGGTTTTCTGCTCACTGATGCTTCATTGCTAAGAGTTGGTGAGTCCAGAAGGGTACGACTTCTGGTAAAGACATATCAAATCCGTTGATGGCTGTGATGGTTTGCCTAAAATCATCAGGGTACCCCCACTCACCATTGATTCACGTTCTAAGAGTTGGGCTGGGTTCTGGTCTCCCAGGGTGATGCTTATTCCACCAGAAAGATTGGCTAGCCCAAGAGCGAACAGCTACTTGGTAAAGGCTCATCAAATCTGCTCATGTTGCTATGAAGATTAAACAGGATGCAGATTTGTTTCAAGCTTTCAAGAAGCTTCTAGGTGTTACTTGTTGCAGCAATCTTTATGTTCTTTATGTTGATGATTATGATGCTGCTGTTTCATTTGCTGTTCCAATCCTCATGCTGCTTTGCACGATTTGCCAGGAAACTTGAACTCAACAGGTCAAATTCAAGTTTAGGGGAGGATTTTTAGGACCTTTAGAATAGTTATTTGTAATAGGTAGACTAGGAGGTATGTAGTTCCTCCTGGTCCTAGTAGTAGTAGGAGCAACAAGTGCTCCTGGTCTTATAGAAAGTCAAACTTTATTAATTAAGAGTATTCTGTTAGGATATGCATGAGATATGTTAGGAAAGGATATGCATATCAGTTTTACACGTTTTAGTTTAATGATGTATTAGGGTTTCCTTGTAGTATAAAAGGAACCTTAGGCAGAAGGGTTAGACACACCTTCATCAAACATTATTCTAGGTTATATTAATATTAGAAATCCTTAGTAAAGGATCAAGTCGTTATAATTATTTTGTTCTTCTTGTTCATAGTATTTGTATTCCGCACTTATACTGTATGATTTATCTAGAGTCTCTCTGTGAATAGACTTGTGATTACAGAAGTCATTCAACGTTCCTAACAGGCTGCAAGATCCACATCTAGTGGACCCAACAATGTGTATTCAGCAGGTTGCCATCACGTAATACCAGTGGTCCTGTAACCTAGGAAACACATTCAGGTAATTACCAGTAACATTGCATCTCATTGACATTGACACACGTTATTTCTAGTCCTAAAAGTTCTGTGTATATAAGTATTATGCATTATACAGTTTATCATTTTGACGAACTTATTCAACCACCGAATGAAGTTTATGTTTAATTTTTAGATTTTAGTTATTCAGTTTAACCTTTAAAGTATAACATCAAGGTGGATGTTTTTTTGTTTGTGTAAATGGGAGTGATATTACTGGATGGTCGAAAGTAGTGGGACTACAAACAAATCTTTCACTTTACTTTAAAGACTTAAAGCACGACTTTACTATAAATAGTTATTCTGCCGAATGTAGTCCGTCAATTTTGAGTTGACTCATTAGTTGTTCATTATTGGTCTTTTTTTGCGTTGGTCAGCAGCAACGCATGGCTACAATGTTGATGTGGTGGAAAGTGACTGGGGTTATCGTGCTTACATGGAAGCGACATCACAACTGGTTGTATATTCGGCACACACTATTAAGGCCGTCTACATGGTGCACAATGAGACGGCTACATGAGTTACTAACAATTTGGTTCCCGTAAGGAAAATCCTTGGTATAACCATTTGCCTTCTTATTGTTTATCTATTCTTAATTTTTTTGTTAAAAAGATTGAGTGGCAGCAGAAACACGCAAATATTATCTTTACAACCGTGAAGGTATTGACTTTCTTTATTGATAAATAAAAACTTGAAAATATAGGGCTTCCATTTATATAATATACCAGTCATTTATTCAATTAGCCAATATTAAGCTATCGCGTGACTTCTACTCACTGGAAAATATTTTTAATTAAATTTCTTTCATGTCAATGAACTCTTTTCTTTTAGTGAAAATGAGTTGAAAATGTTAAAGCCCACCTTTGTTTTGTAGTTTCTTTGCAATATACTAGAAAAACAACACGTAAGTTACCAGAAAGGCAGAAACTTCGAAGTTTCTGGTTGTGTTCGGAGTATAGTGAAATGGTTGTGTAAATATCATTCAGTGTTAGTAAGAAAGTTACTTTTTTTGGAGAAAGACGTAAACACAACTTATAAATTAGTTGATCTTCTTCAATATTCTGAAACTTAAAAGTCTGTGTATATATGGTTATTCTAAAATTGCAGACTTAAATTTTTCAAGTTCTATTAGCTTTTATATACTTTTCTAGTCTGGGAATCCGGTCACGGCAGTTATATTTAAGTTCCTTTATGGTAAACAAACAAATTTTACAGTTTTTGTAATGTTCTGTTCCATTCCAACACTAAAAGTAGAATATTAACTGGGACGAAACACTAAATTAGCGAAAACAACTCCCTTTGTTTAGCAATAAATAAGTGTAGATAACAAGGTGACAGATAGTAGATAAAATCAGAATACGACCTGTAGTTTTTCAAAGTATTTGTTGCTCTCTTTGTGAGCTAACTGAAGTATGTCCAATACATAGATACGTTTTTGATGACCGGAGAATGCATTTTGCAGGTGACGACGTCTCCAAAGAAAGTTCATTTTCTATTAAATTTACATTAACAACTGGAACCTCTTCTGCATCAGGAACAATATCATTTGTATCACAGTGCGGACTGTTTATACTCCTCGAATCAAGCAGCGGGTCATTAACATTCAGTTCTTCACTGGTTACATCATCACTTTTGGAGGTATGACAATCTACAGTTGGGATATCGAGAGCTAGCATTGGTTTTCCAGCTTGTGCATCAGTTGAAAGGTTCTCATTTATGGTATCTTTTAATTTACTAGGGGAGTATCTGAAATCTTCTTAAATTTTCCAGCAGTCCAAACTCGGTAAACCAAACCTTTATTATGGATTTTTGAATCTATATGCATTCCAAATCTAGACACCATCTCAATAATTTCAGGATAGTACCGTTTATTTTTTATGATAAACCTTTTATATACCTACTTACTGTAAAATTTTTTTGCAAAAACATAATATCTCATATTGCCATATATGCATTTGCTGCAAAAAAACTTGCAGAAGTAATACAGTAAGATAATATAACTACAAGATGACATAACTCATTAATAATCAACCAATTTTAAACCGTTTCCGTATAAGTCATTGGGATAGAGAAGCCGATTCCAATGGCTTATTCGGTTTTTGAAAAAGTAATTCAGGTGGGAATATTACATTCGACAAGAACAACGAAGGTAAAACGAAGTCCCGACTTGCTTGAAGACATAAACTGGTAGATATTCTGTTTTTGCAGGCAGTTTTATGTGTAATTCATACTCATTGTTTAAGCTATTGAGCCCTGTAACATCGTTTGTATATTATCATGAGGTAACGTGTAGGTATTAAAAGTAATACATTTAGAGTTATTATATATAATTAACAATTGTGATTGTTTTTTAGGTTACAAGCTATCTTCAAGAATTTGCTCCTGATCTGTGAAGGGAGTTGAGTTATACACCAAAATGAATCCACTATTTGATGAATGCAATACTGATCCTTGCGTATCTGCTACGAGGGCTAAGGTCCCATCATCACCAGCTCATGGGTATGGAGTCCCTTATACCCAAATCCACATACTCGCATAGATCGTGAATCAATGACCACTGATGACTACTTATGCGGTGTTGACCATGAGTACGTGTCGAATTAAAAAGACAACGATATAAATGGATAACTTTGTACCGATCAATGTCGTGAGTATCATTAATGTTTACAAGAATTAACTATCGATTAAAAATTGAACTAGGAAGGACGTAACAGTATGGTACACCAATATGTTTATTAATTAAGATGTTAAAATAATCTTATGACTTCTTTTTAATTTATATTAACATTGACCTCAAGTCTGTTCCTTTAATTGTGTTACCATGCTCACCTCTGATTTAAAAAATAGCCACGTAAAATTAGTTATCAGATATTTAAATTTGCTATGCTCGCGTTGCGGTTTTTTGTTTTAGAATGCGTGTTGCCTTGTAGGCTTTGGTGGCTAAACATTGTACCTCTTACTATCGTAGCTTATCATCTCATTTGAAATAGATCAAAGAACCAATCCTTTTGTTTTCGTTGTGTTTAGGCATGAGTAAAATGTAAGCTGGATTGCTGGAATAGAGTTGAAAAAGCCTATCACAATGCAGAGATATGACTTTTAGGATAAAATATAGTTAGAAGTTGGACTTGTTTTTCAGAACGAGAATGTTGCATCAGCCAAGAGAATATAAAAGCATTTGATTCTTGCATATATATTTTACGAAAAGAAATTTCTAGGATCGGATGAGATTTTAAGAATACATGTCCCACACAATATCGCGATTAGTAAACAAGATGATTTTAAGTTGTTATTTTGTTTTGCAATATTGCATGTACAATTGTGTTGCTGTGATAGCTTCTGATTTTTTGTTATCATTTGTTTCTTGAGAAGGTTAAGAAGTTACAATACCAACGCCAAATGGTTTTTCAAATTGATACTAATTAGCTAGATGTATGTGAATCTTTGACACTGCCTAACCAAATTATCATGTGACCGTTTCCAACCATATCACATTATCACTGGCTAATCCCAAATGCGTACCCAGTTAGGTTTGAACCGAAAACCTCTTACCATTTGATAACACTAAAACTGATCATCAATGTATGTTCATTTGACACATGGGATGTTACTTTTGGCCATTCAACCTAGACTAAAAGTTCTAGGTACATATCACATATCTTTGTAATCATGACACAAAAGGTAACTTGGTATTTGTTAATTGGATGTTTTTAAAAATCATCATAGAAACAAAAAAGGAACTCGGGGAAAACAAAACTTTAAATCATTGCGTAAAAGATATATAGCAGCAGATATGATCCCAAAAAAATCAAAACCTCTTGTAAACTGTTCATAACCGGTTTAATAAAATGGCCAGGACTATTTTAAAAAACCGTTAAAAACCTAACAGATCTGATCCAGTTAATACCGTTCCGATCCGGTAAAAACTGATCCGATCGGGTTAAAACCAATCCGATACGGTTAAAAAACGTGTAAGAATCTAACAAAAACCGATTTTAAACCGTTTCGGTATAAGTCAATCCAGTTTAATTAAACAAACCACTTTAAAAAGAAAGATTTACCCACATTCACATATATTGAACAACACGGGTCTTACAGATGGTATTAATCACATGTATTCATACAAAACACCAACTAAGAATAACCAATAATACAAAAATTTTAAAGAAATTGAACAAAAAAACATAACAAAAAAACATAACAAAAAAAAACACAAATTATTTTGTTTGTTCAAAAAAAGTAATACAGATATAAATATAAATAATGGCAAAAAAAGTGCGTCACCAAATGGTAAAGCAAAATCGCAAAAAATGCAAACAAAATGACAACAAAAAGTAAAAACACAAAAAAGACATATATATAAAAGGAACAAAACACATCCGTTGGGTGGCAAGGACATAAAAAAGTCAGAAAAAGGCATAACTGCAAATACATAAAACTAAAACAAAAACGTACTCTTAAAATTTTTAACGAAGCGAACCCAGCCATTGGGCGGGTTACGCCGCTAGTATATACATACATACATACACATATATATATATATACATACATACATACATATATATATATATATATATATATATATATATATATATATATATATATATATATATATATATATATATATATATATATATATATATATATATATATATATATATATATATATATATATATATATATATATATATATATATATATATATATATATATATATATATATATATATATATATATATATATATATATATATATATATATATATATATATATATATATATATATATATATATATATATATATATATATATATCTATATATATATATATATATATATATATATATATATATATATATATATATATATATATATATATATATATATATATATATATATATATATATATATATATATATATATATATATATATATATATATATATATATATATATATATATGTATATATATATATATATATATATATATATATATATATATATACATATATATATATATATATATATATATATATATATATATATATATATATATATATATATATATATATATATATATATATATATATATATATATATATATATATATATATATATATATATATATATATATATATATATGAAAGTCCCTAATCAATGCAAGAAACCCTAATCTTAACTTAATCAACACAAGGTATTACTTTTCAAACGTAATCTTGTTATTGTATAATAAAGAATTACAAGTGTTATGGATAACACAGTTTGATGACAATGTGTTGTGCACACTTCGAACAACTATAAACCCTAACTTATGAATACTGTCGTAGCTGTTTGATTCACTAAGTTATATGCAATAATGTTATGAATATCTCAAAGTGTTAAACATTAATGCATGGATACACATCCTATTTATAGTGTTACGAGTTTGACCTAAATAGTACTTGATGGCGACTACACAAGCTTTTACAAGTTCCCACATCAGTCACATGATGTCCTTCTATTCTTGGTAGTCTTCCATTATGCTTTAAGGAAACAGTTGTCAAAACAGTTTCCTTTTTCTTCATAGTCTCGAACACACAAATGGCATGTCCAAGGTGTGCTGAGAGTTATCAGGGTATTGCCACCCCTGTTAACTCTCAACCCCTTAGAGTCCCTGATACATCTTGGCTGTTATCCATCACAGCCAATGAGTATGTCTTCAGGTAATCTTCGACTTACCTGACAATGTCTCTGACATGGACTCCTCTGAGGTTGCTCACAGAGACTTGGATCTCTGTGAGTCTTGCGAAACTTGCCTGCCTCCTAGGCACAGGCAAGGGACTATCTAACAGCCTAATTATGTTTAAATTAATGATCATGGAATCTAACAAGTTTAGATTCCCAACAATCTCCCCCTATTTAAACATAAATAATGCTAGATCTAACTAAGTTAAGGTAAGTGAGTTAACAGCTTCTTCTTACACATAACAGATCTAAACAAACATACCTCATGATTTTATTAAGACTTAAAGAAAATTACAAGTGCATTACATAAGCAAAATAAAAGATGAAGGTAAAAAGGGTTGTGAATATCTTCGATAGTCATTATTTTTAATTCTTTCTTCAGCTTCAGCCAAGTCCAATATGTTATCAATTTCATCCTGCAAAGTCTTTGCAAACTTTTTGGAATACTCTGAGTTGATCTTGAGTGACTTCTTATGACAGAGCAGCTGAATTGTTGATGCTAAGCATAGCTCATCTTCCCTTTGAAAAGCATACTAGCAAACCCTGTTCATGAATGCCATTCCTCTTTCAGGCTCTGTGTATGTCTGACCATCAACAGGGCCAACAATACCATTGGGGAGGATCAAATCCCTGTGCATGCCATCCACTTGAACATCTTTAGTAACAAAAGTTTCATTAACAATTTGTGAAATCCTTCTCCTTTTGTTGCCAGTCTTTGGGGGTTCTTGTTCAAAAAGCTGTGGTGGGGGGATCAATCTTAAGTTTGTCAGCTGTTTCCTTGATCCAGGTAAACTTGGCCTTAAGAGTCTTAAGCAGAAGAAAATTAGCCTGTCCAGTCTTTTTGGCAGCTAAGGCTTCAAGTTCGAACCATTCTGATAACCCAAGTGTCTTTAGCCTGAAGTTGTCAAACACATCCATATTTCCCTGTTGGTTTTCCCTCCATAAGATCATATGTGGGGTGTTTGTGGATTTATGAATGGTGTATTTGAACTTGGTTATCTTGCCAGGAGCATATCTGTGGTTCACGCAGGCATCATAGTCAGCTTTGACTTTCCTTAATGCCTCAGCGCGTTTTGTTTCCATTTCCCTCAACCTTTGTTTTTGTTTTTCTCTTTCAGGTGGTGTCATCTTCCTCAGAGTAGCTTCATTCAATTCTTTGGCTGTCTTGAGTTCATTTAATCTTTTGAATTCCTCAGCCTGTTTCTCTATTACTTCAGGGGTCAAAGGAATCTCATCAGAAGGTGTAAAGGTTGAGAATTGGGAAAGGTCTGTGGTGGATCCTCCTGTCTCTAGCATCGCAGCTATCTTCTTAAGTTTGGTGTTTGTGTCAACCAAAACTATCTCCTTTCCTTTCTTCGAGACAGAGGACTGATGAGACTGCTTTTATACATAGTCTCATCGTTCAAATCGGGCTTAAAATGCATTAAATATCATTAAAACTGCCAAATATATGCTCGTGTTTGTTACTTGTGTATTTTTAGGTACGGATATTGAGGAAATGGCAAAAGATCACAAGAATCAATCAAAAACGAACACGGGAAATGAAGCCGCACAATGAACCGGGCCCAAGTTTTGAATTTCCAAAAATACCCTTGAAGAATTGAAGATTGGCAACTTTAGTCCCTCAACTTTTGAAGATTAACACTTTATACCCTTCAAATATTCATAATTATGAATAGGGTCCTTAAAGTTTGAAGATATTACAAGATCAGTCCTTGAAGAATCCAAGAATTGCATTTGAAGCCCTTGGAAAAAGTTTGGAAACATTTAGTGCCATTTTTGACAAGTTTGCAAAGTTGTCACAAGTGTATTTGGGCGTTGATGGCTATTTATTACAACATGAAAGAAAGAAGAAAGCTTGGGGGTCAATTCTGCCAGACAGCCAAACTTACCCATCCATTCACATCTTGACACCTCACCATTACCCACCCGAATACCCATTTACCCAATTACCCTACCCACAACCCAGGTTTATTTATTAAACCTAGTCAATAACCAGTCAACCCTCCCACTCTTTCCCACCAAACACATTTTTAAAAAACTAATTAACCCAAAATGGATTAAACCTGGACTAATTACCCATATAAACCCTATTTTTCCCAGGATGAACAAAGCTATAATCAAAGGGTTTTACCCCCATAATTTCCAGATTGTTGATTAACTGATCCCTTAACCCATCCCAACTCCCAAAACCCATCACCTTCAACTGTGGCCCCCTCCCACATGGTCCCCTGCTACAACTTTTCACTCCCCAACAAAAAAATGCCAGAGAATCAACGGATCAAAGCATCAACGTGTTCCCAAAGCTTTGTTTAAGGGTTGAGATGCATTCAAGACAGCTGGCACATCACTCTCATATCACATGGCACGATTTGACCAAGAACTCAAGGGCAAACTTGGAAAATCAGAAACTAGGGTTTAGTTTATTTGTATTTTTTATTGCATTCTATAATAGTCTTTGAATTAGTATTTAAGGAGCCTTCATTGTGTGAATAAGCCCTTATTCCAGTTTTTTTAAGCAAATCCTTGTAATGCCTTTTTAAATTAATATAAAGTTTGGTATTTTCATTGAAATTGTAATTCCTTTTATCTTTTTTAAAAGTTTGGTATTGGATTGCTTAGATTCTGAGTTCCATTGATATTGTATAAACACTTTGTGTTTATTTGAGTTTCAAAAAGGTTTTTCAAAGGTTTTAAATTGGGTTCAAATTTCAGAAATCAGAGACTCCAAAGAAGTGAAAGTGGACTTGGAGGTTTTGATTTGTCAATTTGAACTTGTTTAAAACGTGTTAAGTTTCAAGGTTATTTGGTTTCAAGGTTTTAAAAGTTTCAGAAAATCAGAAATACAAGTGTGTATTTGTTTTCACATTTTTCTTAGCAGGTTTTTGGAAATTGTTGTCCAAAGTTCTGCATAGGCCCGGGCCTATTGGAGAAGGCAAAGCAGCCTTGGTTGGGCCTGGATGTAGGTCCAACAAGGTACTTCCTTGTTCCCATTTTCAGTTTTCAAGTTTTATGCTTTATGTGATTTTGGAATGAATTTGATTCTGCATGTTAAGTTGTTAAGTGATAGTTTAAGTGTTTGAATTTGTTCACTAGTTGATTATATGCATGCTAGGATCATTTATAATCAGTTTGATTGAGTGTTGTATAGATTTTCTTTGAAAATTGGATTTTCAGAAACATTAAGGGGTGTTTGGATTAAGGCTTAAAAAGGTTTAATGGTTTAAACTTTGCTTGTAAATCTGTTAAAAACACTTCTTGGATGGGTATTATATGATTTATGCATCAAGTTTTCAGTTTGGTAGGATTTAAGTCACAAATGCATGATAAAAAAATTGGAAAAGAGCATAAAAATCAGTAACTGCTTTTGAGCATGTTTTTGTGAAAATTTGGCCACCAAATTTGTAAGTCTGCTAGATTTTAGGTTGTTTAATGATTGTGTGTTGTTTGTATGCTGTTTTGTGAGCTTGTGTGCAAAACATTAGCCATTGAAATCCATTTGAGTGCCAAGTGTATCAGCAAAATACACTCAGACACATATATAGCTTAATCAGAAACTTGAAAGTGCATTTTGTGTGATTTTTGGCTAAGAGCTTGTTTGATTTGTGTTTGTTCTTGACTTCCCACAACCAAACTGGTTGTGGGAGTGCCCTTTTGTCCATCAGAAACACTCCAAAACTCATAAGGCAAGCCCTCTTGTCAGTATTCACAAGTGAAGACATCACTCATTGTTCATCAGTTATAAGTGCAGACCTGGGTACGTTTTTGATTCCAAATCATCTCAATCTTGTTTAATTTGATTTGTGTTTGTGTTTTTGTGAGTTAAGAATCATCAGTTTTGAGTTTTTAAACGTTTAAAAAAAAGAAGCAAAAACGACTGGCCAGGACTCGAACCTGCGCCATCCTCCTCACAACACATACTCTTTACCATTGCGCCCTAGGGTCTTTGACTGCTAGGGTTTCATTTCAATATATACTTAAGGAGTTGTTGTTTTGGCTTATCTAATTTAATCTGTGGCTTTATAAGCTCTTTTAAGCTTATTGGTTAAGCTTTTTGGCTTGTTTTCATTTTTCCTAGGTCTGTTTCATCATTTAGGATTTTTCTAGCCTAAGTTTTAATTTTTCTCTTTCTTTATTTATTTTTTATTGATTTTTAATTACCCGTTTTTATTTAAGTAATTTAAAAATAGTAAAAGTAATTTTAAAAATCCAAAAAAATAGTTTTTAGGTTTTTATTTATATTCTTGAGGTTTACAGCCCAAAAAGTTTACAAAAAGTCTTATTTTTAATTTTATAGGATTTTAGGGTTTTTAATCAACTTTAAAATTTAATATAAAATTATTAAATAGGATTTAGAAACTTTTAATTGCATTTTTATCTTAGTTATAATATTCTAGATTTTTGGTAATTTTTTAGAATTGATTTATAAACTTTGAATTTTTTTTGATTATTTTATTATTATTTTATTATTAAAAATTGAAAATTAGTTTTTTCTACTTTTTTCATTTTTCTAGATTGTAGACACATAATTAGGAACTTTGTAACTTTCCAAATATTTTTAGGGTTTTTCATTTATTTTTTAGATTTAATTTAAGTTTTAATAGATTTTAATAGTTTTTAAGTGTTTAAAAATAGTTTTATTAGGTTTTAAAATTTTTAAAAATAGTTTTTAGCTTAATTAGGTTATTTTTGAGGTTTACAAACTTTGAAATCTTATTTAGGGCTTTTTAATAATTAATTGTGATTTTTAGGGCTTTAATTAGCATTAAAAAGTCACTATCTAATTAATTAAAAGGTTTTAGCAAGTTTGGATTTTTTGTAAACTCTTAGAATAATATTGTGGATTTTTAGTAATTTTTAGGAATTTTTAGGTTAAAATTTTAATTTTGGCACTATTTACAGTTTTACGTGAACGCGTTTTCGTCTTAGCTCGATCCGTCTTCGTAACCGTCTTTTCTTTCTCATTTCTTTTCTTCTCAATAAAATAATCAATCATAAATCAATCCAATTCATAACACACTAGCCTCCTCGAGAATGAACTCACTTCATTGGGTCATAACTTGTGGTTTTCCTAAACTACTCGTTAATACTTACCCTAATTACCTTCCTTTTCCTAAAGGGGTAAAAATACATACATCAAAATGACGCCGCTGCAGGGGAGGCGTGTTGTGTTTTGATTGAACAATTGTTTTTTATATTAGCCATAATTAGTATTTGTATTAGTAGCACTCTACTAATACGTATTATCGTTTTTCGGTTTTTGTGTGAATATTATTACTATATTGTATACGTAGAACAATAAATTCACAAGTACTCCAAATACGTGAGAAATCACAACCTTGACTTGGGAGGTCATTACCCAATCATTGTATTCGAATCTCAAACCAAAATAAAAGGCAAAAATAGATAAATACTTTCGTGAAGCTCGATTTTGAAAAATACAAACTATAAGGTGGGTATAAGGCGGTTGTATTTCACGACCTAAAGGAAAAAGGCTCTTAAGTGCTTCGCGCCGCCTTGTTTCCTCCGCTTGCTTGTGCGTTTTTGATTTTGAGAGCCAATCGAGGGTTTTGCCGCCCAAAGTATTATTACATATCATATATATTTTCTTGGTTTTCATTGATTAAACCCTCTTGAACGATTTGGTGTTCCATCATCGTTCTAAAGTCATCGAAAGCGTTCACTCCACGTGATCGTTTTCATTCCTTGAGGCTTCTTTAATCGATAGATTTGATTAAGGAGGAGATTTGTAGATTTTTGTCTATTTAATACATTCACCAATTTCCAAAAAAGTTAATACCATCAAAAACCACAAAAAAAATTGAAAAATTAAAAACACCAAAAAGAATCTTCTTTGCTCGTCTCCTCGTTGTACGTGACGTTTATGCTAACTCGTAATCAAGCAAAATGTGCACGTAGACGAAAGAACAAAACTCCCACTCCAACTCATTCTAGTGAGGAGTCTCCTATTGACGAACCCATTGTACGAGAAGCACCAACCATGGCGAATCGAACTATGATGGAGTTACTTCAAGCACCCACCGAGGGTTATGGAGAAGCTATTGTGATTCCCGCAATCCTTGCGGAGAATTTTGAGGTGAAAACGGGTTTGTTTTCGATGATCCAAAACAACAAATTCCGTGGTGATGAGAAGGACAATCCCCACAACCATATCCGCCAATTTAATCGTCTTACCGCCATGTGCAAATTTAAGGATGTCTCAAATGACTCGATTAAGATGATGCTTTTTCCGTATTCCTTAGCGGGGCCCGCTAAAATTTGGTTAGAGAAAGAGCCACCCAATTCTATATTGACGTGGAAGGATCTCGTTTCGAAGTTTGTGAACCAATTTTTTCCGCCCTCTAAGACTACGCATTTGAAAAATGAGATTTCTAAATTTTCACAAGAATCAAATGAAAGTTTTTCAACGGCTTGGAATAGGTTTAAGGAGATGTTACATGAATGTCCTCATCACGGTTTTTCCGACTTGCACCAAATAGACACGTTTTACAATGGACTTAATGATCATGAAAGAGATTATTTAAATGCCGCCGCGGGTGGTAATTTTTTATGTAAAACGGTTGAAGAAGCTTTGGTTATAATTGAGAATAGGTCTAAGGTTTATAGCCCTCGAAACACACCGAGTGTTGCCAAATTGGGCTCGTCATCGTCTCGTAGCGTTAATGCCTTACATGATGAAGCAAATGAAGAAAATCGATTTTTTGGTAGATTTGCTAGCCTTATGTCCCATTGGAAAGCTCAAGAAGCTTCGAATTCCGCTTCGGTTAAAGCGGTTTCTAAGAGTTGTTTGTCGTGTGGTGGAGCTCATGATCTTTCTGAGTGCATTACCGCGGATGGTAACACTTCGAGTGCTTATGTAGCCACGGGAACTTATAACCAAATCGGTCAAGGTTCCCGCCAAAATCAAGCTCCACCAAATCAAAATGCTAATAATTATCGCAACAACAACCAAGGTGGTAATTACCAAGGAAATCAAAGAAATTACAACAAGGGTAATTATCAAAGTGGAAATGGGCAAATTTCTAATCAAAACCAAAATCGTGATTTTCAAACTTCTACTCAAGGTTTTCAAAACGATCACACCAAAAATCTTCGAGGAGAATTTTTGAATTATGCTAAGGCTAATGATGCTAAGTTTGATAATATGCAACGTGAAATGGTTAGCTTAAGATCCGAGTTGAAAAACGAGCTTAAAAACGAACTTGCTAATGACCTTAAAACTTATGCTAATAAAATGGAAGGAAATGTGCAAAGACTCCAACAAAATCAACAAAAAATGGAGCAAGGTCAACATGAGATTAAGCAAGAATTGTTAAAAGCGGATGCTAGGCAATCTAAGTTTGAAGACCGAATGGGAAAAATCTTTGAAGCTATCATGTGTAAACCCTCTTCTTCGGGTGGTCTTCCTAGTGATACCATAGTGAACCCGAAAGGAGAATTGAAGGTTATTACTACTCGTAGTGGTAAAACTTTCAAAGAACCCATTTCTCGTCCAAGTACTTCTATGGAGAAGGAAAAGGAGAAAGAACCCGAGGTTGTGGTTGAAAAGGAGCAAATTCCAAGCCCACGAAGTACCGCTCAAACCACACCTACGGTTGAACCCACACCAATCATGGAACCCGAGATTCCAAGGCCTTTGCCTACTATGCCCCAACCCACACCACCTTTACCATACCCTTCAAGACGAGACAAGGAAAAGGCACAAGAACGAAATAATTATCAATTTGAACTTTTTATTAAAATGTTTCGTGACTTGCATTTTAATATAAGTTTTGCCGACGCCTTAGTCATGATGCCTCGATTTGCCGCGAACTTCAAAAGTATGCTAAACAACAAAGAGAAATTGCAAAAATCGTCTAGTTGTTCATCGGTTTTTCTAAGCCGCATACCTCAAAAAGTCGGTGATCCTGGAAAGTTTTTAATCCCATGTGCTATACAAGACATGGAAGAATGCTACGCCTTGGCCGATCTTGGTGCTAGTATTAATTTGATGCCTCTTGAGATTTTTAAATCGCTCAATCTTCCCAATCTCACTCCTTCAAGAATGTCAATCGAAATGGCCGATCATTCTACGATTCTAGCTTGTGGAGTAGCCGAGGACGTCTTTGTGAAAGTTGGAAAGTTCTACTATCCTGTAGACTTTATTGTTGTTGACATTCCCATCGATCCTAAAGTTCCGTTAATTTTAGGTCGATCTTTTTTGGATACCTCGAGAGCACTTATCGATGTGCATGCAAGGAAAATCACTCTTCGTTTCAATGAGGAAGAACTCGTCATTAATGCAACCCAAAACTCCACAATTTCTCATGTGTATTCCATCACATCTTTGTACAATGTCAATCCCATCAAAAACATTTGCAAAAAGATTTCAAATAGAGTTTTAGGAGTTGTTGATAAAAATGAAGTTTCGTCCCCTCCGCCGGTGGAGGTTAAGAGTGTTAAGCCTACGATTCCAATCTCGAGTGATTCTTCGGATGATGAATACGTTGATCACGATGGGGGAGTTTTCTTTGTTGACAAAAGATTTGGAAACTTACCACCACCTTTGCCAAAACGGTTTCAAAATGTGAGAATTTTTAGTGTGACTAACATTGCTTTGGATACACCAAATATTTTTGACATAATCAAATCGGGTTTTCACAAGGAGAGTGTAAAAGATGAAAAAGGAAAAGATTTTGAATTGAATTTAAAAGATTTTTCTACAAATCTAACTCCGTCATCACCACGTTTATTGAGTACTACAAGCTCGTCTTCTCCTTTTGACGATGCTTTGTGTGGACTTAGTGTGGGGGAATCCCCTTATGTTCCTTCCCCTTTTTCCACCGAGGACGAGATATTTGATCCTGGAATTGCTTATATAGGGAAATCTCGGTCTTCCACCGATGCAATAAATGGAAAATCTTTTCATTTGATTGGTGCGAGTCTACCTCGAGTAGCTCATGTTTTTCATGACTTACCCATTGTCCCACCCTTCTATTTCTTCTCGTCTATTTTCTTGAAACCCTTTGGGTTTGTGTTGACACATGATGAAGTGGCGTTGATTTGTTTTTCTAATGAAAACGAGAACGCCATCTTCGATCCCGGTATTTTGCACCATCAAAGGACTTAGTCCTTTATACCGGTTGTTTTTTGGCCTTGTTTATCATGTAAGCCCCACCAAAAATTGACCACACCATGATATCCCTAAATGATCACATTATGGGGGGATTCGAGTCGAGCTTTTGACTCGGTTATCAAAAACAAGGATCCTCGTGGGGGAGACCCATGCTTATCCATGTACATATTATTGCTTTCTAATTAGTTAATAGGAGGGGATTTGTGCCCTTCCAACCTTTGTTCCGTGGTTGTTTGTGCATTTTGGTTTTTAGATCATGATCTTCACGATTGGAGCCTCTCGTGTTCATGGGAGCACTCGATCATTTGCTTTGGAGACATTTCTCAATATCCAAATGATATATCCTTATATGTTCTAACCTTAGGTTTTTAGCACACTTCATAAACGGCTATTAATTTATTGGTTACACCCTTTCCATGCTAGATTAGGCATTCGACTACGTCTCTAGTATGGGGGAGTGCTAAGGTGAATAGATACTTGCCTTGCCAAACCTTCACGCTTTCCAAAGTTTATCTTTTTGTTTATCGTTTTGTTGCAAATAAGGCTAAAAATGGCCAAATTTTAAAATTTTTCTCATGTTTCCTAAGTGTTTGAAGACACGAATGTAGGTTTTCCGATGGCGAGAATAAGAGTAATTTTTTACTCGACCGTGCGTGTTGAGCACTTAGCTTTGATTCCTTAACTACACATTAGGCTAAGTCTCTTAAATGAGGACGAGAAATGATAGAGTTAATTATAAGTTACTATGCTAAACGTAGAGTACTCGTGTTCTTTCAAAAACTCATGTGTTCTCGTTGTTTGCTTATTCTCCCTTCGCTTGTAAATACTTTTTTGCTTAATAAATATTGACTTAGCGGTTTAGTTAGGATTGTTGGGTTTCTAGTCTTTTCTGGTAGCTTCCGTGTAATTAAATTGGGAAGACATTAAGGTATCGCCAGCGTCACGGTTTTAAAGTATTGGCACCCGAATAATCGAAAGCTTCACCCAATAATAAGATTTCAAGTGCTCACCTAAATTTAGCAAACAATTTGAAGCCCCACAAGGCCTAAAATCTATGCAAAATTGAAAGTGAATCAAGCCTTAATCTTCGCAGCTTTAAAGATCCAAAATTCACTTTAGCGTGAGGATATACGCCTTTGGCTAATAAAACCACCGATGAGGCGGATAATAAAAGGCAAGGCAAGACCGAAGTCATAATAAAAGCTTCATGGTGAAGTTGAATAAAAAATGGAGGTAAACCAAAGATAATAAGGCCCTTCCGTTAGGGGGCGTATAAAAGTCTTGGTAATAAGTCTCATGTTCAAAACCGTTATAAAACCGTGTTTATCGATTCTTCTTGTCAACTTAATTTTTTGACATCGTTGTCTATTAGGAGGGGTTATTGATTTGATGGTCTTAGTTACACCGTTAGGACTCTATTTTTAGACCTAAATCTCTATTATCGCATAAGTCAATAATGTATCCTCGTGAAACATTCAAGACATTATAAAAAATAATGGGAGAATAAGTACGTGATTAGGGCATATGAGTAGTGTTAGCATTACTAACTTATAATGACAATGATCTCGTTGCATGCTTGGCATGGAATTAGGGTGAAAATCGAGGACGATGAAATTATTTCTAACGAAGATTCACATGTTCTTATTCTATGAACCTAAACGTCCCATTTTGCGATGAAAATCATACATTATGTCTAAAACACAAGTAGTAGTAATAGTAGTAGTATAGCTAGTTTATCATTTCAATAAAGTGAATAAAAATAAATTTTGGAAATGCTATGATACTTTATTCTAGCATTGCGTGAGGGCACGGTAATGGTTTAGTATGGGGGAGTGATGAGACTGCTTTTATACATAGTCTCATCGTCCAAATCGGGCTTAAAATGCATTAAATATCATTAAAACTGCCAAATATATGCTCGTGTTTGTTACTTGTGTATTTTTAGGTACGGATATTGAGGAAATGGCAAAAGATCACAAGAATCAATCAAAAACGAACACGGGAAACGAAGCCGCACAATGAACCGGGCCCAAGTTTTGAATTTCCAAAAATACCCTTGAAGAATTGAAGATTGGCAACTTTAGTCCCTCAACTTTTGAAGATTAACACTTTATACCCTTCAAATATTCATAATTATGAATAGGGTCCTTAAAGTTTGAAGATATTACAAGATCAGTCCTTGAAGAATCCAAGAATTGCATTTGAAGCCCTTGGAAAAAGTTTGGAAACATTTAGTGCCATTTTTGACAAGTTTGCAAAGTTGTCACAAGTGTATTTGGGCGTTGATGGCTATTTATTACAACATGAAAGAAAGAAGAAAGCTCGGGGGTCAATTCTGCCAAACAGCCAAACTTACCCATCCATTCACATCTTGACACCTCACCATTACCCACCCGAATACCCATTTACCCAATTACCCTACCCACAACCCAGGTTTATTTATTAAACCTGGTGAATAACCAGTCAACCCTCCCACTCTTTCCCACCAAACACATTTTTAAAAAACTAATTAACCCAAAATGGATTAAACCTGGACTAATTACCCATATAAACCCTATTTTTCCCAGGATGAACAAAGCTATAATCAAAGGGTTTTACCCCCATAATTTCCAGATTGTTGATTAACTGCTCCCATAACCCATCCCAACTCCCAAAACCCATCACCTTCAACTGTGGCCCCCTCCCACATGGTCCCCTGCTACAACTTTTCACTCCCCAACAAAAAAATGCCAGAGAATCAACGTATCAAAGCATCAACGTGTTCCCAAAGCTTTGTTTAAGGGTTGAGATGCATTCAAGACAGCTGGCACATCACTCTCATATCACATGGCACGATTTGACCAAGAACTCAAGGGCAAACTTGGAAAATCAGAAACTAGGGTTTAGTTTATTTGTATTTTTTATTGCATTCTAGAATAGTCTTTGAATTAGTATTTAAGGAGCCTTCATTATGTGAATGAGCCCTTGTTCCAGTTTTTTAAGCAAATCCTTGTAATGCCTTTTTAAATTAATATAAAGTTTGGTATTTTCATTGAAATTGTAATTCCTTTTATCTTTTTTAAAAGTTTGGTATTGGATTGCTTAGATTCTGAGTTCCATTGATATTGTATAAACACTTTGTGTTTATTTGAGTTTCAAAAAGGTTTTTCAAAGGTTTTAAATTAAGTTCAAATTTCAGAAATCAGAGACTCCAAAGAAGTGACAGTGGACTTGGAGGTTTTGATTTGTCAATTTGAACTTGTTTAAAACGTGTTAAGTTTCAAGGTTATTTGGTTTCAAGGTTTTAAAAGTTTCAGAAAATCAGAAATACAAGTGTGTATTTGTTTGCTCATTTTTCTTAGCAGGTTTTTGGAGATTGTTGTCCAAAGTTCTGCATAGGCCCGGGCCTATTGGAGAAGGCAAAGCAGCCTTGGTTGGGCCTGGATGTAGGTCCAACAAGGTACTTCCTTGCTCCCATTTTCAGTTTTCAAGTTTTATGCTTTATGTGATTTTGGAATGAATTTGATTCTGCATGTTAAGTTGTTAAGTGATAGTTTAAGTGTTTGAATTTGTTCACTAGTTGATTATATGCATGCTAGGATCATTTATAATTAGTTTGATTGAGTGTTGTATAGATTTGCTTTGAAAATTGGATTTTCAGAAACATTAAGGGGTGTTTGGATTAAGGCTTAAAAAGGTTTAATGGTTTAAACTTTGCTTGTAAATCTGTTAAAAACACTTCTTGGATGGGTATTATATGATTTATGCATCAAGTTTTTAGTTTGGTAGGATTTAAGTCACAAATGCATGATAAAAAAATTGGAAAAGAGCATAAAAATCAGTAACTGCTTTTGAGCATGTTTTTGTGAAAATTTGGCCACCAAATTTGTAAGTCTGCTAGATTTTAGGTTGTTTAATGATTGTGTATTGTTTGTATGCTGTTTTGTGAGCTTGTGTGCAAAACATTAGCTATTGAAATCCATTTGAGTGCCAAGTGTATCAACAAAATACACTCAGACACATATATAGCTTAATCAGAAACTTGAAAGTGCATTTTGTGTGATTTTTGGCTAAGAGCTTGTTTGATTTGTGTTTGTTCTTGACTTCCCACAACCAAACTGGTTGTGGGAGTGCCCTTTTGTCCATCAGAAACACTCCAAATATCATAAGGCAAGCCCTCTTGTCAGTATTCACAAGTGAAGACATCACTCATTGTTCATCAGTTATAAGTGCAGACCTGGGCACGTTTTTTATTCCAAATCATCTCAATCTTGTTTAATTTGATTCGTGTTTGTGTTTTTGTGAGTTAAGAATCATCAGTTTTGAGTTTTTAAAAGTTTAAAAAAAAGAAGCAAAAAGGACTGGCCAGGATCGAACCTGCGCCATCCTCCTCACAACACATACTCTTTACCATTGCGCCCTAGGGTCTTTGACTGCTAGGGTTTCATTTCAATATATACTTAAGGAGTTGTTGTTTTGGCTTATCTAATTTAAGCCGTGGCTTTCTAAGCTCTTTTAAGCTTATTGGTTAAGCGTTTTGGCTTGTTTTCAATTTTCCTAGGTCTGTTTCATCATTTAGGATTTTTCTAGCCTAAGTTTTAATTTTTCTCTTTCTTTATTTATTTTTTGTTGATTTTTAGTTACCCGTTTTTATTTAAGTAAATTAAAAATAGTAAAAGTAATTTTAAAAATCCAAAAAAATAGTTTTTAGGTTTTTATTTATATTCTTGAGGTTTACAGCCCAAAAAGTTTTCAAAAAGTCTTATTTTTAATTTTATAGGATTTTAGGGTTTTTAATCAAATTTAAAATTTAATATAAAATTATTAAATAGGATTTAGAAACTTTTAATTGCATTTTTGTCTTAGTTATAATATTATAGATTTTTGGTAATTTTTTAGAATTGATTTATAAACTTTGAATTTTTTTTGATTATTTTATTATTATTTTATTATTAAAAATTGAAAATTAGTTTTTTCTAATTTTTTCATTTTTCCTAGATTGTAGACACATAATTAGGAACTTTGTAACTTTCCAAATATTTTTAGGGCTTTTCATTTATTTTTTAGATTTAATTTAAGTTTTAATAGATTTTAATAGTTTTTAAGTGTTTAAAAATAGTTTTATTAGGTTTTAAAATTTTTAAAAATAGGTTTTAGCTTAATTAGGTTATTTTTGAGGTTTACAAACTTTGAAATCTTGTTTAGGGCTTTTTAATAATTAATTTTGATTTTTAGGGCTTTAATTAGCATTAAAAAGTCATTATCTAATTAATTAAAAGGTTTTAGCAAGTTTGGATTTTTTGTAAACTCTTAGAATAATATTGTGGATTTTTAGTAATTTTTAGGTTAAAATTTTAATTTTGGCACTATTTACGGTTTTACGTGAACGCGTTTTCGTCTTAGCTCGATCCGTCTTCGTAACCGTCTTTTCTTTCTCATTTCTTTTCTTCTCAATAAAATCATCAATCATAAATCAATCCAATTCATAACACACTAGCCTCCTCGAGAACGAACTCACTTCATTGGGTCATAACTTGTGGTTTTCCTAAACTACTCGTTAATACTTACCCTAATTACCTTCCTTTTCCTAAAGGGGAAAAAATACATACATCAAAATCACACTTATGTTTTTCAAAACATCAGCTCTTTTGATAAATGCTGTATGAGCCTGAGTTTGAATAGCTTTGGGGAGGGATCTAACAGTGAATTTTAATTTCTTGGCAGCTGGTTCATCATCATCCTCAGGCTTGCTGGTGTTAACCAAAACCAGAGACTTTGATGAGTCAGCTCCATCTTGAGTTTGTTGCTCCCCCTGAGTATTATCCTCATCATCAGGTATTACAATAGGTGTGATGACTTGGAGAGGGACAGGTGTAATGGAGGGGTTAGCTGATGATGAGCCTTGATTAGCAGATGCAAGGCTGAGTGATTTATCTTTCTCCCCCTCACGTTCATCCTGGCTTCGAAGACGTTTGGATGAACGTGCTTGAAAATGCCTTGCAATCTGTTCGACAGAGGCAGCCATAGAGCGTTGTCTTTTCCTTGAAGCCCTGGCAATCTTCAGCAGGAGGTTGGCATTTGCATTAGTATTTGCCTGAACACGGCTGACAATAAAATTTACATGTCGGTATTGCCTGTTGCGAACCGCATCAAATTGCCTGTGCACGGTTAGCTCATGTTCATGAAACATGGCAGGGACTGCTGAGTCAATGGCATCTCTTATCCTTGTGGAAAGGTGACTGAGTCCTTGGGCTACACCTCTTCTTGCACCATCCTGAATAGGCTCAGTAACCGCCTTAGTCACAGCCTTTTTTATGATGCCTGGAAATGTCACAGTGAAGTTGTGCATTTCAGACTTGATCACATCCAGCTTTCTTGATAAACGCTCAATATCTGATTGATGATGAACAGGCTGAAGATTCTTGATATTGAGGCTTTGCTGAGCATAGTCATCCCCCCTTGGTAATAAATCAAAGTTGGTCTGGGCAGGATGATCAAACAAGAGAAATTCTGCTGTTGGATCATAAGTTGGTCTTTGGAATACTGTTGTTGTTGAGGTAGCAGAGTTCGGAGTATCAATAGCATCCTTGGGAGGAGAAGTCTTATTTTCAGCTGGTGTGGACATAGCTATTTCTTTGGGATGAGAGACAGACAGCTGGTCTTCCTCATCTTCTTCATCCTATTCATCGAACATCCCTTCAGGAATTCATCGTCAGGCATGGACTCAATATCTGAGACATAATCTTCCAAGGATAACATATCTTCATCAGCATTTGACAGAGGCTCTTCATCATTGGGTTTGTCTTGAGTCATTGTATCAGCCTCCTTTTCTTGTTGTACCTGAGATTCGATGACTGGCTGTACAATTTCAGCCTGCAAATTGTTTCAATTAGTAACAGGGAAAAAGATAAGGGGAATGGTCGCCATTTCGCTGTCCCAGAGAGGCTGAGGGTGATTACTCAGCCACTCCAAAGGATAAATCCTTGGGATTCTTTTAAGTGTGAAAAAAATATGGTTAATGATCGCCATTCGCTGCCCCTAGGAAAGCTGAGTGTGATTATTCAGCCCCCCCCCCCCCCCAAAAGGTTAAAACCTTTGGGACTCTTTTGATTGTGAGACATATGTTGTTTATGGATCGCCATTCGCTGCCCCTAGGAAAGCTGAGTGTGATTATTCAGCCCCCCCAAAAGGTTAAGAACCTTTGGGACTCTTTTAAGAGTGAAACATATGTGGTTAAAGGTCGCCTGTTACGCTGCCCCTAGGAAAGCTGAGGGTGATGATTCAGCTCCCCCTGAAAGGATAAATCCTTTGGGACTCTTTTAAGGAGGGAACCAAGAGGCTGTGTGAAGTACAGCTGATCAAGGTTGAGACATTAGTGTATTCAGGTTGTTGTTAGCCTGAATACTGTCTAGAGGGTGCAGGGTCATCAGGGTGCTTTATAAACACAAATGAATCATTCCCTGGTGCAAAGACAGGGTGTACAGAAGTCTTAAAGGATTCTAAGTGCATTGACAGACTTCTATGGGTCGAGGATTACCCTAACTTCACCACTCTCTCCTACAGACAAATGAGAGTGGCTACTTGTGAACCTCTAAAAATGTACACTGATTACCTGTGAGATAACAGCTGGATCAGGCTGGTTTCCTGTCGTCTCAGCTGACTTTGAGACACTAGACTCCTGTTGTTTGTCAGCAGATAAATCTGAATCCATATGAGCATCTGGACCAGAGAAGGTGTCAGTCTTCTTTCCCTTGGCCTTAGAAACAGCTTTGGAGTGGGAAGAAGAGGGGATTTTCTTCTTCTTAGGCTGTTGGCCAGACGAAGCCTTGGACTTAGTAGTGTGTTGCCCAGAGGTCAAAGACTTAGACTTGCCAGCAACACTAGAAGTATTCACCTTCTCAGAAGAAGGGAGCAAGGGCTTCTTAGCGTTTGGTACCTGGTTGGCCACATTCATCATATGGGCGGTGACAGGGACATCTTCAGCTCCTATTTCTTTGTAGATGGCACCTGTGATGCGGTAGGGCTTAAGAGCAGTCAAGGCCTTGTTGTGGTAGTTGTCTCCCAGCAGGCTTTCGAAGATCAGAGACAGGAAGCGCACATAGCAGATATTCTTTTCCCTGACCTGATTCCTTCCCTTCAGCTGTTCTACAAGGTTGGAGAAGATAATGCTTCCAACGACAACATCAGCTCCCCAGATTAATCCATAAGCAATAGCCTGATGGTTGAAAGACATCTGATCCTGTGATCCCTGCATTCCTCCCAGGGATTTAACAATGTGGGTGAAGAGGACACGCCACATGGGAGTGAAATACTTAATCTTCAGAGGAGATTTGGAGAGGACCTCAGCTGGTGTAAGGGCAGGGTTTACGTCATGGCAAGGGTTGAGTGTGGCTAGGGCTTCTTTGACAGCCTTTTTATCAACAACCTTCAGGCATTCATCTCCATGCTTCAATCCGGCCACACTTGAGAAATCTTTAAGGGAGAAGGCGAATGGGTGTTCATTGCATGAAAGGCTAAATGTTATAGTGTCATCAACCACCTCAGCAGAGTACCAGAATTCCCTAAGGTATTCTTGGTAAAAGGTGGAAGGGGATTTGGTAAAGGCTTCACTTAGGTCACAATTCTGCATGAAACTGACCAGATCTGAATAGGTGCTATTTGGGGCCTTAATCCATCCAATGGCGTTGTTGGAGGCGAGGATGCTCTCGTTGATCTCGAAGTTAACATTTGCTGCTTTGGGAACTGAAAACGCCATGGATTCGAGGTTGAAGGTGAAAGAGAATGGAGGATGGTTAAGAGAGATAAGAACTTAGAGAGAGAAGTAGATTTGAGAATGGTGGTGGGTGAGAAGAGAAAAGAGACAATATATATTCAAACTAAGTGAACAGTTATTCAACCGTATTAAATGCAAGGTGCAAAAATGACTGCTCAAGTGGGTCCCCTTGACCTTTCAAAAAGTTTGTCTCCTCGTTATCCGAAAAATAAATGATTAAATATTTGAGAATGTTTTTTGCATTTACTTGGAAAGTAACTACCTAGTTTCATGTGAAAAACATTTAATATAGAATCAATCATTTAATGAACACATTTAATATCAAGCCACAGGCTTTGAGATATTGAGCATCCCTAGCTCAGCAACCAGCCTGTTGAACAAAGGTTCAACCAAAGGCTTTGTAAAGATATCAGCTAGTTGCAGCTCTGTGGGAACAAAATGCAGCTCAATATCTCCCTTCATTATATGATCCCTGATAAAATGATACCTGATATCAATGTGTTTGGTACGAGAATGAAGAACAGGGTTGTTGGATATGGCAATGGCGCTGGTGTTGTCACAAAAGATTGGCACTTTGTCATACAAGATTTCATAGTCAGCCAATTGACTTTTCATCCAGAGCACCTGAGCACAACAGCTGACTGCAGCGACATATTCAGCTTCAGCTGAAGACATAGCCACAGAGTTTTGCTTCTTAGCACTCCATCCAACCAATTTTCCTCCTAGGATTTGACAGCTGCCTGAAGTGCTTTTCCTGTCAATACAGCATCCAGCATAGTCTGAATCTGAATAGGCCTTGAGATCAAAGCCTGATTCCTTTGGATACCATAGACCTAGGGGTGGTGTTCCTTTGAGATACCTGAAAATTCTCTTAACAGCCACTAGATGGGATTCTTTGGGGTTAGCTTGGTACCTTGCACAGAGACATGTGGAGAATTGGATATCTGGACGACTAGCTGTTAGATACATGAGTGACCCAATCATGCCTCTATATAGAGTCTCATTGACAGAGACCCCTGACTCATCAGGGCCCAAGTTGTTGGGTGGAAGCATGGGGCATTTCACTGATGCACAATCAACTAAGTCATATTTTTTAAGTAAATCCTTAACATACTTTTCTTGACAAATTGAAATTCCCTTAGGACATTGTTTAATTTGAAAGCCTAAAAAGTAAGTTAATTCACCCATCATACTCATCTCATATTTCTTGGTCATTAATTTAGCAAAACGTTTACTAAGATTGACATTTGTTGACCCAAAGATGATATCATCCACATAAATCTGCACAATGATGAAATCACTCTTGTCCTTGAAGGTAAAGAGTGTTTTATCAATAGAACCCCTGACAAATTTATTTTCAGTTAAGAAATTGGAAAGAGTTTCATACCATGCTCTTGGAGCTTGTTTCAGACCATACATTGCCTTGTGAAGTCTGTACACATGGTTGGGAAACTCGTTGTTCTCAAATCCTTCAGGTTGTGCAACATACACCTCCTCAGCCAAATCACCATTGAGGAAAGCACTCTTAACATCCATCTGATACACAGTGATGTTCATATAGGCAGCATAAGCAAGAAAGATTCTGATGGCTTCAAGTCTAGAAACAGGTGCAAAAGTTTCATCATAATCAATTCCTTTAGTCTGAGAGAACCCCTGTGCTACCAGCCTGGCCTTGTTCCTGATGATGTTCCCAATTTCATCCATCTTATTTCTATAGATCCATCTAGTCCCTGTGATATTCTTTCCAGGTGGAGCTGGCACTAGTGTCCATACTTTGTTCCTTTTGAACTGATTGATTTCTTCTTGCATAGCAGCTACCCATCCTTCTTCTACTAGAGCCTCAGCTACTCTTTTAGGTTCAATTTGTGACAAACATTCACCAAAGAGACATTCATTGGCTGAGGCTGACTCTGAGTCTTGGATTCTCTGTCTAGTTGTGACCCCTGCATTTGGTTCCCCAATAATATTGACAAGAAGAATGTGTTGATCTCTTGACCACTTATTTTGAGGAGCTGGGGACTCAAGGACAGGAGCACTTGTGGGCACAGCTGTTACAATTTGAGTTTCATCCTGCTGACTAGGAGGGCTTTCTTCAAAGACTACTTCAGTGTCAGAGTCTTCTTCAGCCATATCAAGAGGTGCTACTTCATTATCAGCAGGAGTGTCTTCAGGGATTTGAAGAATTGGTGAGTCATCAATAGTCTGAGAAGGACCATCAGAGATTTGAGGTTCTTCTTCATCAAGTTCCTGATAGGTAGAAACTTCTATGTTGTGAGTAGACAGAGGGTCAAAGGCAGGGACATAAGGGGTGAGAGTGTTGGAGTGATGATGACTGGTAGGTCTGGGTTCTGTGAACTCATCACTTGGGAAAGATATATTTTCATTAAAATCAATTTCATCACCCTCTGTTCCTGTTCTCTGTATGACTTCATCATCTTCATTGAATCTAACATGGAATGTTTCTTCTACTTCCTGTCTTCTGATGTTGAATACTCTAAAGGCTTTGGTTGTTGGAGAGTATCCCAAAAAGAAACCATCATCAGCTTTTTCATCAAACTTTCCAAGTTTATCCCTATAGTTATAAATAAACACAGGGCACCCAAACACATGAAAATAGCTGACGTCTGGTGATCTTTTTCTGAAAACTTCATAGGAAGTTTTACCATGTCTTTTGACAATGATTGATCTGTTTTGTGTGTAGCAGGCAGTGTGAACAGCTTCTCCCCAAAATTGCTTTGGTAAGGCTGCACCATTTAACATTGTTCTTGCTGCTTCAATCAAAGTCCTGTTTCTTCTTTCAGCCACACCATTTTGTTCAGGGGTGCCAGCTGAAGAGAAGTTCTGTGAAATCCCTTTTTCATCACAAAAAGATTCAAGTTGATGATTCTTGAATTCAGTACCATTATCACTTCTTAGAGCTTTGACTCTAACATCATTCATATTTTCAACCTGTCTGATGAAGGACATGATGGTTTCAGCTGCATCACTTTTCCTTCTGAGGAAGAACACCCATGTGTATCTTGAAAATTCATCGACTATGACCAAGGTGTATTTGTTGTGATTAATGGTCTGAGGTTTGACAGGTCCAAACAAATCCATGTGAAGGAGATGTAAGCACTTGTCAATAGAGAATGATTGCCTAGTCTTGAATGAAGACCTGTGATGCTTTCCTTTGACACAGGCAGAACAAGTCTTATCTTTGGAAAACATTACTGAAGGTAGACCAGCAACCAAGTTTTGAGTGGCTATCTTGTTGATGTTCTTGAAGTTGAGATGAGACAGTCTTTTGTGCCACAGCCAGTTGACACTTTCAGAGGCTTTAGCAAGAAAACAATTTGAGCTGTCTTCAGAACATACAGCCATGTTGATGACATAAACATCTCTCCTTCTAGGTGCAATCAGCACAACATCATTGTTTTTGTTGAATATGGTTCCCTGAGTCTTAGTAAACAAAACCTTATAGTCAGCATCACATAATTGACTGATGCTAATAAGATTGTGTTTAAGACCATTCACATATGCAACCCTAGTAAATGTAATACCATTGCAGTTCACTGAGCCATATCCTTCTGTGTCACCTGAAGAGTTATCTCCAAACACCACTTTAGGACCTGGCTCCTTTGAGTATCTGTGCAGGTATTGTTGAATCCCTGTCATGTGTCTAGAACAGCCACTATCTAGATACCATACCGATTCCTTGAGATATTTCTGCACAGATACATAGAAACAGATTAGTTCCTATGGTGAACCCACTTTCCAGTGGGTTCCCTGAGTTGCTTATAGCAACTCTTGTGTTCCTGAACAACTTTTGGCGTTGGGAGGGACAGTTCATTGTTTCATGGTTATAACTTCCACAGATATCACACCCAGGAAATTCACCACACTCGTCTGAGTGATGGTCTGTGAACCCACAAAATTTACAGGGAGGAAAAGGTTTGTAATTTCCCTGTTGTCTTTTGGAATTCTGTGGTCTATCTCTAGAGGGTGTCTGAGCTCTTTTAGCTGCCATGTGTCTGTCATGATCTAAAGTCATATGGTGAGAGTTTTTACAAACATTGCAATAAGGTTTAATTAACCTTTCCCCTTTGGGTTCAACTAGGACAGACTTAGGTTCATGTGAAGTAGAGCATTCAGCGGAAGGCTTTATGTGTTGTTTCAAGAGTTCTACTTCTTTCATGAGAGACAACAGGCGATCTTCAGTGGGTGGTTCAACCTTGTTCACAGCTTTAGTAACAACAAGCTTAAAAGCTACTTGTTTACCAGTTTGTTTAGCAGGCACATGAAAAACTTTAGCTGGAGGATTCTCAATAACAGTCCTAAGTTCATCCGTAGCAGATCTAGAAGAACTGCTGGGTTCAACTCCAGAGAGTTTGGGCAAGGGTGGTAGCTCAGCCACATCTTCAGAGACAGGGTCATTAGTCAAAGTGGTATCTGACATATGAATGGTCTCTGTAGATTTAAAGACAATGTCTTTAGGTTTGGTAAGAATTCTCAGCTTATTTTTCTTAGCAGATATATCCCTTTTTAAGTCAGCAGGCACTTCATCCCTAAGCAATTGATCTATGGTAAACCTAGCACACATCCATTTTTCAATAACTTTGTTTAATTCAGAGACTTGATCATTTAAAGCAATGTTTTTCAAGGTTAATCTAGCTACTTCATTTTGCAGGGATATTTTCTCTAAATTAACCCGCCTGAGAGTATCACATTCAGCTTTAGCATTTAGCATTTCAGATTTGACAGTGTGAAACTTATCAAGTAGGTTCTTTCTTTGTTCCTCAACAAAGTGTAAATCAACAATGGTGTAATCAAGGACATGCTTACGTTCATCACTATCAGACATGGATAGAAGCCTGTGTACCTTTTTCATTGTGATGTCAACCCATTGTCCTGATCTTGCATCACCTTTTCCAACAGCTGGTTCATCCTCAGCTATCGCCATGAAAGCCCTGACTCTGGTGGTGTCTTCTTCATCTGACGTCAGTGGCTCATCATTCCAATCATAAGTTTCAGCAACCAACCCTTTCTCTGTCTTTTTCTCACCACCCTTCTTCTTGGACAGAGCTTCAATCTTCAAGTTCATTTGTTCTAACTCAGCTTTAAGTGCCTTGTACTTATTTTTGTAATCTTTCTTCTCAGTGTCAGAAGAATTGGATTGAGATGAGTAGTTATGTTGTTTGAACTTGTAGGATTTGGATGAAGATGATGGATAAGAGGGTGAGGATGTCTTGGTGGAAGGACAGTCTTTTTGAAAATGTCCAAGCTTTCCACAGGCAAAGCAAGTTTCTTTTGACCTGTCAGTTGGTTTACCAGCTGATCCTACTCTTCCTGATCTTTTGAAGTATCTCTTTTGGTTGGCTAGTAAGGCTCTTTCATGGAACTCTGCATTAAGGTCTGTCAGGAACTCTTGGCTGCTACGCGTATCTTCTTCAACATCAGAATCGCTGTCATGACGATGTGTAGCAGAGATCAATGCTTTGGAAGATGCTCCTTGAACAACAAATATTTTAGTCTCTGACTTGTAAATGGTATCAATCAGCCCTTCTTCATAATTGTACTTTCCATAGAGCTGAGCAAGGGTATCATTTTTTATTGAGTTGTTAGCTCTCTGTGTCTGATTCATGCTCAGCCACTTTCTTGGAAGGCTGTTGACAAAGGTAGCATTGATCTCAGCTTGACCAATAGTGACATCATTCATTGCTAGGTCATTGAGAAGAATCTTCAGCCTAGTATAGGTTTGCTGAACCTTTTCACCTTCAAGTGATTTGAAGGCATTGAACTAAAGTCTGAGTGCCCGAATCTTCGTCTCTCTTGTTTTAAAGGGTCCTTCATGTCCAAGGATGAGGTCTGTCCACATTTGTTTGACTGTGGGACACTGAATGACAGACTTCATGATATGCTTGGGAAGACAGGATCTTATGATGCTTTTGAGACGTTTATCTTGATTTGCCAATTTCCTATCAGCTGGAGTCCATTGTTTGAGAGGTTTGGGGAGAGGGTTTTCTTCAGTGGATGTAAGCGCCATGGGAATATAAGGGCCATTTTCTAAAATTTCCAGAAGAAAAGGTTCAAGCCCATCAAGATATACAAGAAATTGACTCTTCCAACTGGCAAAATCTTCTTCATCAAAGACTGGTACACTTATGGCGTGTGATCCACCTCTTGAGTCAAGAAGTTGGGGTAGATCATCGTCATTAGCAGGAGGGTTGAGTCTTGGTGAAGATGGGTTTGTGGAAGGTGATTGTGGTGGGTTAGAAGTTTCTGGCATGGTGGATCTTGATTATAAAACTGAGAACGATGTTTCTTGAAGGTTTTAATATCAAACACCGCTATGATACCAATTGAAAGTCCCTAATCAATGCAAGAAACCCTAATCTTAACTTAATCAACACAAGGTATTACTTTTCAAACGTAATCTTATTATTGTATAATAAAGAATTACAAGTGTTATGGATAACATAGTTTGATGACAATGTGTTGTGCACACTTTGAACAACTATAAACCCTAACTTATGAATACAGTCGTAGCTGTTTGATTCACTAAGTTATATGCAATAATGTTATGAATATCTCAAAGTGTTAAACATTAATGCATGGATACACATCCTATTTATAGTGTTACGAGTTTGACCTAAATAGTACTTGATGGCGACTACACAAGCTTTTACAAGTTCCCACATCAGTCACATGATGTCCTTCTATTCTTGGTAGTCTTCCATTATGCTTTAAGGAAACAGTTGTCAAAGCAGTTTCCTTTTTCTTCATAGTCTCGAACACACAAATGGCATGTCCAAAGTGTGCTGAGAGTTATCAGGGTATTGCCACCCCTGTTAACTCTCAACCCCTCAGAGTCCCTGATACATCTTGGCTGTTATCCATCACAGCCAATGAGTATGTCTTCAGGTAATCTTCGACTTCCCTGACAATGTCTCTGACATGGACTCCTCTGAGGTTGCTCACAAAGACTTGGATCTCTGTGAGTCTTGCGAAACTTGCCTGCCTCCTAGGCACAAGCATTGGACTATCTAACAGCCTAATTATGTTTAAATTAATGATCAGGGAATCTAACAAGTTTAGTTCCCAACAATATATATATATATATATATATATATATATATATATATATATATATATATATATATATATATATATATATATATATATATATATATATATATATATATATATATATATATATATATATATATATATATATATATATATATATATATATATATATATATATATATATATATATATATATATATATATATATATATATATATATATATATATATATATATATATATATATATATATATATATATATATATATATATATATATATATATATATATATATATATATATATATATATATATATATATATATATATTATATATATATATATATATATATAGATATATATGTAGATATATATATAGATATATATATATATATATATATATATATATATATATATATATATATATATATATATATATATATATATATATATATATATATATATATATATATATATATATATATATATATATATATATATATATATATATATATATATATATATATATATATATATACATATATATATATATACATATATATATATATACATATATATATACATATATATATATATATATATATATATATATATATATATATATATATATATATATATATATATATATATATATATATATATGTATATATATATATATATATATATATATATATATATATATATATATATATATATATATATATATATATATATATATATATATATATATATATATATATATATATATATTATATATATAGGTATAACTATGACTTGATACCACACCTCTATTCCATGTCATATGTGACATGGCACTTCTAAACCAATAGAATTTGTTTGTTAGCTAAAAAAACTCATAAACCTACTAAAAATAGTGCCTGAAAACGCAGTTTGAAAAAGCGGCCGCAATATAGAAAAACCGCGTTTTCATATCGCAGGTATATATAATAGGTTAAAAGCATTTTTATTTATTTTCTTTACAACCCACCGACGGGAAAAAACACACACTAGGGACTTCACCCATTTTTTCTGATCCAACAGCCATGAAATCATAACCCTTTAAAACCTTGAATTAAATTTCTCACGATCTAACACCCATGAAAGCCTTTCAATCATAACCCTTTTAAACCTTGAATTAAACAACTGATCGAACATCATTCTATATGTTATGTCATCAGTTGTTTTAATTTTTTATGTCATCAATTTTTTATTAACATAAACCCTAAAGCAGCCGTCACCACCTCTCCTTGATTTCCCATATCCTCTTTTTGTCTCAGATCGGTTCCCATATCAAACTCAAATCAAAATCAGAGTTTAATCATTAACATTGATTACAAAACCATCGTCAACAAGGTATGTCTTTTTGATTTTTATGTAACAAATCAGAGTTTCATTTGATTATACTTTAGGTTTATGTTGGAATTGATCTCTTACTATTCATAGGTTGATTTTGTGGGTTTAATTGCTTAATTCAAATTCGATTATCAGTTATTATTTACATGTGATAAGATACAACTGGGATCTTTATGTTCTATTGGAAAAAGTCCTCAACAAAAATTATTGTTCTAGGTCATGCTGGTAAGATGGTTTAGTCAATGCTAACAAATTTTTCATAGGTCAAGTATATGGTTAAATTTTAGTTCTCTACCTTTTCAACAATCAAATCAAATCTCTACATTTATAAGGCAAGAGCAGATTTCATTATCTTCGTTTATAACAGAAGCACCATTCTATACTAAAAATTGACCATAAGCAAACAATTAGGAATTATAAGGTATCCTAAGGAAAATCGATTTCAGTAATGTTAATTCTGTTTCGCATGTCAAGGTCAGTGAGGTCTGCTGTCAGGTTCTGTTCAAGTTCAAGTCCAGTGTCATTCTGTGACGGTTGGTTTTATTGTGCCTTTCTGCAGTTTTATCTGCAAGTTTGTGTAGGGTTCATATGTCAAGTGTCTGCAATACATGTATCAGCTATGTGTAAGTTATGTTCTTTATTTGTTTTATTTTATAAAAAGCTTAAAAAATCAGCAGCTAATGTCATAGAGATTTATCCACCACGTGACCATAACGAGAGATACAAACACAAAAGGTCTGATTAACTTTGAAAAATTAAGTACCTTTAGAAACACTGTTTAATAAACTATAATCACCACGTATACACCATTATTATACTATAATTTCTAATCATCTTTGTAAAGTCAGTTAGCACTGATGTCGCACATAATTTTAATATGGGGTAAATGATTGTGCTCGACTATATTCATCAAATATCAGAACCATGCTAAAAACCTTTACATTCTCTCCCTTAATATTCCCATTTTTGGGATGTATGGTTTCTATAATAATTTATTAACATCATTTGACTCGATATGTCATATTGTATGTTATTTGAAATGTAAAAAAAGAGTACCTTGGTGTATATGTTAAAAAGGAACAACCCGTTAATTATGCCCCAGTATGGTTCCAAAGGATCTCTTATCAATATCAGTTAGATGATTGCGTGTGTTCAGCAATCAGTAGGAGGCCAACGTGTCCTAAACGGATTTATGGATCGAAGGCTTCTGTTAGAAATACGTTTTTACGTATTTATGAAGGATCGGTCGCTCCAACGATTATTATGTAATGGGCTCGTGATCTACTTAATTAGTGTATAGTCCATATAGCCCACATGTAGGGTGGGCTATATATATCCCCTCCTAGCATGTTAGGAGGGGTTGTTGATTATCATTTTTCACTTAATCATATTTCCATCTTTACTTTCTCTCTCTACCTTTCCCCTTTTCTCTCCTTTCTCTCTCTACTCCATCATCTCCTTCCTTCATTTCCTTATGATTATCATCTAAATCAACCAACCTAATCCATCAAATCCATGATATAGAATAGGCCAATAGTCACGTAGACCTTCAATTGGTATCAAGAGCCAAGGTTTGATTGGTTTATTCTCCTTTTATTTCTTTTCTGATTTTGGTGGGTTTTTGATTTAATCATGCTTAAATCATAAAAAGTTTGTATTTTTTTATAAAAAGTTTGTGTTTTTATATGTTAAATCATATCAAATCTTCAAATTTACTTACTTTTTAGATAAAAAATCACAAATTTTTATATAAAAATCAAAAATTTCTTTATCAAATCTTAAAAAGTTTGTGTTTTTATAAAAAGTTGGTGTTTTTTATAAAAGTTTGTGTTTTTCTTTTTTTTTTTAATTTTGTATTTTTTTTTTTGATTAAATCCTTCTATTTCGATTGCCTTTTTGTTTGAATTTCTTAAATTGAACTTTTAATTTTATCCTTTTTTTATTTTTTAATCAATTTTACTACTTTAATTTTTTTTATTATTGATTTTAGTTTATCAATTTTCGTTTTTATCCAGTTCTTCATATTGTTTTCTATAATCTTTTATTTTTTTTTATAATCAGTTTTTTTTTGTTATATAATCATTTTAATTTTTTTTTATTTTATATACCAGTTTTTATATATAATTTTTTTATTATTATATCTGGGTTTCAAGTTTTGTCCTGGTATCATTTGTCCAATCCTACTGTCCAAACTTTGTCCCAACAAATCTGTCCTTCTAAAAGTTCTGAATCAAACTCCAAGTTCCGGGTGAACAAAACATCCGGACGAAAAAAGTTCCGGATGAACAAAAAATGTTCCGGGTGAACGAAACTTCCGGGTGAAGTAAAAGTTCCGGGTGAAGACATAAAGTTCCGGATGAAGAAAAAAACTTCCGAATCAATTTTTTTGAAAAAACTTCCGACTCAATTTTTGAAAAACTTCCGAATCAATTTTTGAAAAAGTTCCGATTCGGAACTCTTCCGAACGAAGCATCTTATTCAAACTCAACGGGCAAATCATCGTCTTTTAAATAGACTCATTCCCTCAAAACAGACCAAACACCTAAGACTCGAATCAAACAAAAAGACTCGATCACTCACACCAAACAGTACACTCTCGACACTCATCTCTCGACAACAACTGACGTTACACCCTCTCGTTACACCCCTCGACTAAAAACAGACCCAAACTCAAACATACCCAACCAACCTCGACACCCTCGACTAATCGACTGAAACAGCTCAAGACTCGACACACCCTTAACTCTCATTCGACTCGAACTCTGCTTGGACAACACATCACACTTGACTCACTCACCCTTACCCTCGACTTCAAAAACCCACAGACCCACGCACAATCCAAACCAACACCCACCAAAAACCCACAGACCCACGCACAACCCTTATCACCCAGAGACCCACGCACAACCCTTATCACCAAAAACCAATAGACCCACGCACAACCCTTATCACCCGACTCGAACCATTCTAAACAAGATCTCCGTCAAAAGACTCTCATCGATCCACACACCAAAAAGATTTAGACACCAAACCAAGAACACCTTTAAAAAGAAGGACACTACAGATGAAGAAGACTGACTCGAAAAAACTTTAAAAAGAACACACCTTACCCGAGACCCCTGTTAGGAGATCTTGAAGCCTTTACTTTTCGATGGTGCTATACGATTCAAATCGAGATTGAAGATTAGAGATTGGGATGAAATTACTTTTTGTGATGGAGTGGTGTTAAGCTTAAAAGGATTCTATTCCAGAGTTTTGGTATCTAAGAATTGAAGACGGAGGTTTTGTGATTGAGTAAAAGATAGGATTCATGATTTATGAGAGAGATTTGTGAGAGATATTGAGTATCAGATTTAATTGTGTGATAGTTAGTTTGAGGAGAGAGACAGATATTTAGTTGACATATATGGGCGGATATAACAAAGAAAAAGCAAGTGGGGCGGTGGATTTCATTTGATTGGGCCACGTGTGTGGACACGTTTTTGGGACGGAGAAACCAACATTTGACTGTCAACCATACACGTCTCCTCAGATTCTTTCTATATATAGTATTTTTTTTCCTCTTTTTTATTTAAGTAGATTGGTACACGTTTTTTTTAAAATAAAACCTTACGTTTTTGTAGTTTTTTAAAGTAAGACGTTTTTTTTTATTATTATCTTTTATTCGAAAATATTATCTTACAAAAATATTTTTAATAGAAAATTTTTTATTATCTTTTATTATCTTACAAAAATATTTTTGATAGAAAATTTTTTTTTTTTAATCAAAATTTTCTTTTTTAAATTAAGTTAATTTTTGGCAAATCGTGAAAAAATATTTGTCGGGATAAACGTTATTGTGGCCGGATTTCAAGAAACACGTGACGAGTCAAAGTGACGAGCTTCATTTATATCATCCATCGAGGAATTTTAAGTATTATTTACGAGTCTTTCGTTTTAATCGATCTTTAATGGATTCGTTCGATTCGACATGTCAAAAGGGAGAGTTGTATTTAAGGCAAAACGAAGTTAAGAAAAGTGGCATCACCTCCTTTCAACTACTCCAGTCTCATCTTGTCACTCTTTCGGGGATTCAAGGAGGGAGCGAATTTGTGACAATCTTTGGACAAGATCGTCATATATTCATCGACTCCATTTTTACCACTTTGACCCAACTCGCCGAGCAACTCAACCATGGAAACTTTAATCACTCTGCATCGGTACTTGCATATAAGGCTCTTGTGACACACCTCACGCCTTTCCTCCAATTTAATATCATCAAGCCTGAAAGTTCAATGATTTGCCAATCGTTTCTTCGAGATACACATACCGAGCTTCGAGTTTTCCGTGATACGATTTTGAAACTCATGTCATCGGTCTCGTCTTTGATATATCAAAGATCACAACTTCAGCAAGTGTATGTTAATGGAGTGCAAGAATCAATGACGCAGATGCAAGAGGATAATGGTCATACGGTTGACAACTTGGAGCCTAACGATGGCACGAGCACAGAATCAGGAGGACAACATGATGCCAGTGGCACGTCAGGGAATGTTCACGAGATTTCTCTTGATGACACCTTACCCATTTATGACGCAGCGCCTGCAAACATGGTACAATGTAATGTTGTTTATGATGTATATGCTGATGATATGCCGCATATTGACCATTCTGAACCTAATTATGACAAACATGGGATGGAAAAGAGTGATAGCAATACCACTTCTGATTCATCCGATGTAAGTCATAATGGGGGAGAGATTGTTCAGAATGCTATAGTACATCGTGATAATTGTATTATAACTGCTTCATTGACTGCTTCTGATTCCAAGATTAAAGAGCTCGAAACGATCGTAGCTCGGCAATCAAAAGATCTTGAGGATGCCAAAATTGAATTTTCAAAGAAAACGGACAAATTTGAAACATATTTTGACAAACTTGAAAAGTCAAACGTTGTTCTTGAAAGAAAATTGGATCAAACTGTTCTAAATTCTAAAGCTGAAAAGGATAATCTTTTGAAACAAATTCAGTTATTAGAGTCTAAATTGGCATCCCAAGATAGAGTGCTCAAAGAAAATGAGACTTTAAAGGCCCAAGTACAGGAAAAGGTTTTTGCTATAGCTGCGTTGAAAAACGAGTTAAGGAAAAGTAAAGGACCTAGTGTGGACACTAAGCTTGAAAAACCATCAATCTTGGGGAAACCGCCTACAAATCAGTTCGTCAGACAACCGATTGTTAGACAACCTACTGCATTTAGATCCGAGTGACCACAATCCTCGAGACCGCGGTTTGCCTCCCAAGTTGATTTGGTTCATCTTTCTAGACCAGACACTCCAGCAACTAGGCCCTATGTGATCACTCCAGCTTTAGCAAGACCAAATCATATGATTGCCTCTAGTTTCCCTAAAAATACCAAGACCACGTCTAGAACTAGTTCAAATGACGTTTGCCATAAATCTGGTCTTGGGGAAGCTAAGCAAAAGACACATGCAAGAGATAGCAATGTCCAACCTAGTCAGATGCCTTCTAGATTACCCAACACTGCTAACCATAGCATGCCATCTTCTAGGAGCATCGATCAATCATCTAGGAATTATTCAGACATTAAATATGCTACTTGTAAAACATGTAGAAAATGTGTCTTTACGGCAAATCATGATGCTTGTGTCAAGAAATTACTTGATGAGGTGAACTCCCGTGCTAGAATTAAGTCCCAGTGGATAGCTAAAATCAAACCCTTTGGTAAAGTTTGGCGCCCCACTGGTAGAACTTTCACTCTGGTAGGAAACGAGTGCCCTTTAACTAGGATAGTCTCTGATTCTACGAAGACTACTAGGGAGGAAATTGCAAAGGATGATACATCACTTAAGCCTGAACTTAAGATTTTCTATAAAAGGAAACGTTTGCCAACTAAGACAAGTGAATCATCTCCTCAGGCCACCTCTGACACAAGTAAAGCCAACTGTGAACCCCCACGTGCTTCAAAAATAGATATCTCTAACCCATGCAAAAGTATACAAACTTCTAATGAGAATGCAGGTACCAAAGTTGATGTTCCAAAAGAACGAAGCGGTCCAATCGTTGTATACCGTTCAACTAAGGACACTCTTAGAGTTTGGTTGCTGAAGAAGCAGATATCAGAGAAACAAATGTCTCAGGGGATTCATGGTTAAGCTGCAAACAGGACTTACAGTCACATAACAGACTGTAACTCGATCTCCAAAGACAGGAAAGTTCATCCCGATGATGACTTATCCTAAAAATGAGAAATTCATTTTTCTCAGGCATGAGCTTATGTTAAAAACATTCCACGTTTTTAAGCTCATGCACAAGGACTTATAGTCACATCACCGACTATAACTCGCTCTTCAAAGAAAGGAAAGTTTATCGCCGATGGTAAACTTATCCTAACAACGAGAAATTAAGTTTTCTCGGGCATGAGCTAAAATTAAAAACATTCAAGGTTTTTTAAGCTCATGCACAATGACTTACAGTTAAATGTCAGACTGTAACTCGAACTTCAAATAAAGGAAAGTTTATCATTAATGATAAACTTATCCTCATAACGAGAAATTCAATTTTCTCGGTCATGAGCTTGTCTTAAAACATTCGAAGTTTTAAGCTCAGAAAGGAAAGTGGATCTTTTAAATAAGAGAACTTTTCCTCATAACGAGAAATTAACCTTTCTCGGTCATGAGCTTTCCGTTAAAACAGTCAAAGTTTTCAAGCTCATGAAAACGACTTCTAAGTAAATGTCAGCTTAGGACTCGTTCTTCAGATAAAAGGAAAGTTTATCGCCGATGGTAACTTATCCTTAACAACGGGAAGTTCACAACTTCTCGGACTTGAGCTCGCTTTTAAGATATTCAACATCTTAAGCTCAAGTAATTGTTTTTCAAAACTTTGAACACAATTTTTCGAGAATTTCTCAAAAGGTTTTTCTAAATCTTTCAAAATTGTGTGTTCAAAAACGTTTTGATAAAACGAGCATGTCTTCTGGAATCGATAATATTTACGAACCTAGAAATGTCATTCAATAATGACACGGGGTTGTAAATAAAGTTCGAGCAGAAGTTTAAAAGATTTAAAACATGCTCCATATGGTTTGCTATTATTTCAGATAGCAACCCGCTTTTCATAATCAAGTCAAGCATTTCACCGGAAAGCTTTGACTCAACAACGGGAATTAATTTTCTCGGGAACGTGACGAGGAGACCAACATTCGTGAACAAGAACCATGTGATTCTTTCATATGATGTTCTCCATCATTCAGGTCCTACCTCGTAAATTGCTAATCTTGTGAATTCATTATTTTATATGATCTTTGCACGTAATAAATACCTTACACTTGTGTTTAAAAGGTATTTAATTTACGTTTCAGCACACCCTCATTAATTTGAGGGGGAGCTTGTGTAATTCATGAAGATAATTGGACTTGCATTTTTCTTCCCAAATTTTCTTAAAATGCTATTAAATCAATTGATATTAAAAATATCGATTGGGTTAATATTTTTAATATGGGGGAGAAAATGTGATTTAATATGGGATATGATCAATCATAAATGGTTTGACTTAACGTGATAGCTCATCCCGACATGTGCAAAATGTTTTCGGATATCGTGGCATATGTTAAGGGGGAGCAAAATGGATTTGCATTTCAAAATGGATTTCATGGTGACATACACTTACCCAAAACATCTCTATTCACGATGATGAAGATTGTGGTGACATAAGGATGGTAGGATAGGTTAAAGTCCAATGATTCCTCTAGAACCGGAGGAATCTTCCCAAGGACATTCCATAGCTAGAAATAGTAGTCCTTTGGAAAGATGGAGAAAGATTGTGAACGTAGCTGAATGCCGACCAAGTACTTAAGTTAGCACTGGAACAATCACAACAAGGTGCTAGTGATGACGTATTGGTAAGCATTGAAGGGGTTGAAGAATGAAAAAGAATTGTAAAGATAAAGGGTGTAAAGAAAGAAGCCCTCCTTACAACTTTAGGCAGAAACCGGGTCAATGCATATGCTATTGAGATCATTTTTGTTAATGATTCTCGATATTGAAGAAAGACGTCATGGACCCAGTGATGCAATGCACAACCCTTCCCAGCTAACTCAAATATCTCTCAAAAGGTATTTGTTTTAATCACACGGAGATCAACACATTATCTATTGATTTATTCACTCCGAATAAATTGGTATTGAAAAGGTGGCACTCCTCTCCAGCCTCCGATCACTAAAAATCCAAAATGCACGATCGAGTCTAGAGCCGTTTGAGATCATCAAATATCTCATTAGGACACACTTTCATATTTCCTTGCTTCTTCACACACTGTGAAAAGTAAGAAAGATCTTAAGAGTCCTACGCAAAATCTTCATGATCTTGCCTGAACATCCGAGTAATACGAAAGTATCTACAATGAAGATGGAAATCCTTCTTGAGCGAATATCAAAAAGCTCATGGTAGGTGACTTGTGCGATTCTTTATGAATCAAACTTGTGATAACTGGAAAGCAACAGTGGTTTAATTCTTAAATGAATTTAAACACGTTCCAGGCCTCTACGCATTATCATATGATCTTGCCAGAACACTCAGAGTGACTCTTTATTGATCACAGTGACGAGTGGAAATCCTTCTAGTGTTAACATCAAACAGCACTTGGTAGGTAACTTGCAAGATTCTATATGAATCAAGCTAGTGACAACTGGAAAGCAACGATGGTGCGGTTCTTAATTGAACTTCACTTGTTCCAGGAACATGAATTGACGGCTTCAAATCATGCGGATAATATTATCCAAATGATCCACTCTTTACGTTCGCAGTCAGCTTTGGACGGTCGAGTAAAGAGAACGAGTTTACCCGCGAAATCTTGTCAAGGAGGTTCTTTATTGAAACTACCTGCCACAAGTACGATATCTAATATCGTCCAACGGTCTTCACCGACCGGAGGTAAATTGCTACCGAATTAGAATGAAATGTTCAAGGCCATTTCATCCGTGTATATTGTTTTGTTGCTAACTGTTTTATGCAGCGTAACAAGAAGGTGGCATCGCGGTGTACAATCCAGAAGAAGTCGTCACCACATGCTTATACTACATACAATTAGTACTTCAACAAATTCAAGAAAGCCTGAAGGTCAAGTCTTCCGCTGTATCAAACTCTGAAGCTTTCAAGAATTTAAAAGTATAAGTATGTGGAACATGAAGTCACAAAGAGGCAAATATCACAAGTGAAGAATGCACAAGGTCAAGGCAAGGAAACATGCTCAAGACTAAAGTCAAAGATCACATCA
The DNA here is from genome assembly GCA_025667525.1 of Glebionis coronaria. Classification (NCBI taxonomy): domain Eukaryota; kingdom Viridiplantae; phylum Streptophyta; class Magnoliopsida; order Asterales; family Asteraceae; genus Glebionis; species Glebionis coronaria. Next base: position 86,056 of record JANFOE010001836.1, read on the forward strand.
AGCATATTCACAAGAACAAGATCGAAGACTCAAGCATAGATGCTAGGTTTAAGATTTTGTAAAAAGATGTGACCTCCCTTAGGGGGAGATTGTTGGAAATACGTTTTTCCCAATAAAGTCTCGGTCACATCTTAGTTAGCATAGATCACGAGTTATAGACTATTTAGAACTTTGTTTCTTGGAGCGACCTCCCTTAGGGGGAGATTGTTAGAAATACGTTTTTACGTATTTATGAAGGATCGGTCGCTCCAACGATTATTATGTAATGGGCTCGTGATCTACTTAATTAGTGTATAGTCCATATAGCCCACATGTAGGGTGGGCTATATATATCCCCTCCTAGCATGTTAGGAGGGGTTGTTGATTATCATTTTTCACTTAATCATATTTCCATCTTTACTTTCTCTCTCTACCTTTCCCCTTTTCTCTCCTTTCTCTCTCTACTCCATCATCTCCTTCCTTCATTTCCTTATGATTATCATCTAAATCAACCAACCTAATCCATCAAATCCATGATATAGAATAGGCCAATAGTCACGTAGACCTTCAATATAACTTTGAAAATTGTGACCTCGTAGACACTCCAATGGTGGAGAAATCCAAGTTAGATGAAGATAGGAATGGGACTATTGTCGATCCAAAACTTTACCGTGGGATGATCGGCACCCTTCTATATCTGACTGCTAGCAGGCCTGATTTGCAATTTGCTGTATGCATGTGTGCCCGGTATCAGGCTCGGCCTACTGAAAAGCACCTACATGTTGTGAAAAGGATCTTTCGGTATCTAAAAGTAACACTTCATCGTGGTCTATGGTATCCGAAAGATTCCTCTATTGCTTTAATATCATACGCAGATGCCGATCATGCTGGATGTCAAGACACGAGGCGTAGCACTTCTGGATCTGTGCAACTCCTAGGAGATAGATTGATCAGTTGGTCTTCAAAAAGGCAGAAAAGCGCTGCAATTTCTAGCACGGAGGCTGAATACATCGCCATGTCCGGTTGTTGTGCTCAAGTCCTTTGGATGAGATCACAATTAACTGACTACGGTTTGGGATTTAACAAAATCCCGATGTATTGTGACAACAAGAGCGCCATTGCCCTTTGCTGCAACTATGTTCAACACTCCCGGGCCAAGCACATAGACATTCGCTACCATTTCATTAAAGAGCAGGTGGAGAACGGAGTGATCGAGCTGTATTTTGTCACTACTGAGTACCAGCTGGCGGATATGTTCACCAAAGCCTTAGATCGAGGACGAATCGAGTTTTTGATCGACAAGCTTGGCATGAAATCATTCACTCCAGCGACCCTCAAAGAGTTGGCAGAAGAATCAGCTGAATAGTCGTGGTAAACTATTCAGAGTATCCTTTTGTTCGTGATCATGTATATTATCGTAAATATATAAACCACAAAAGAAAAATACAAAAATATAAAACCATCAAAAATCATAAAAAATATAAAACCTAGAAAAACCATAAAAATTATAAAATCAAGAAAAACCAAAAATATTTTTCGTTTTAAAACGGGCATGTCTTTTAGTACGGTAATATTTACGGCCTTAGAAATGTCGATCAATATTGACACGGTGCCATAAATAGAGTCCGTATAAAAGTTGTACATTTTTAAAACATGCCCACAATGGCTTGTAGTTATTTCAGACTGCAACCCGGTTTTCATATTAAAGTCACGTATTTCCTTGGAAAACGTTGGCTCAGAACGGGAATTAATTTTCTCGGGCGTGATTTACAAGCCAAATCATGCAAAGGGATCAAGTTTACTTTACAACTTGGTCTAACACGAATTTGTGTACGTCTCAGTGCATTAATTTGTTAAAATAAGAGAAATCTTATTGACACCACGAATCAAACTTTTTCAAGAGATAAATTGGAAATGCTTTCATCAATATTTGACTCTTTAAACAATGACTACAGCTCTTTAAATAGAAAACGGGTCATCGTTTAAGGGGGAGAAAATATTAAATCATCTTCGTCATTAAAATTGATTTTTTAAAAGTGATTGTGAAATTTAATGGCTAAATGGTAATTGAGTGGTTTTGCTTTAGAGTAAGATTTATGTTCGTTCTAAGTGTTAGGCATTGCTTTTAGATATTGGAGATATGCTAATAGATTGCGTTTGCTAAGTTGTGTGTAAGTTAAACAAGGGTTAAGAAAAATGAAAAATTAGAAACAAAAAGGAAAAGGAAAGAAAAATAGAGGGACTTAAAGTGATATTTATTAAAACTTGTCAAAAATTTTTGACCTAGTCAAACAAAACACCCCCGCCCCCTCTTTCCCTTTCACTGTTTATCATCTACTTTGCCGCCATTGTTGAATAAACACACACGAACTCAAAACACTCTTTTAATCCATCCAATCTGATTCATTCCATTTCACAAGGTAATTATCATTTATATTTAACTTAGATCTCACCTTATTCATCCTGTAATTTTGTTAAATAACTCGTTTAAATCGTTTTAAATCAAATTAGGGTTTATGATTTATTTAGGGTTAATTAACTAAGGATTATTGGTGGGTTTTGTGCGGATTAGCGTTAGATGATGTTTAAATGCCTTAGTTTGCCTTAGAAACTCACAAACGCGCTAGAATAATCATCATAGCTACGGTTGAAAAAGTTCCGGATGAACATGGATTAAAACTTCCGAATGAAGGATTTCTTCTGAAAAACTTCCGAATGAGGAAGTTCCGAATGAAGAACTTCCGAATGAAGGAAGGTCCGAATGAAGAACTTCCGAATGAAGGAAATTCCGAATGAAGAACTTCCGGATGAAGGAAGTTCCGAATGAAGAACTTCCGGATGAACAAAAGTTCCGAATGAAGAACTTCCGGATGAAGGAAGTTCCGAATGAAGAACTTCCGGATGAAGGAAGTTCCGAATGAAGAACTTCCGAATGAAGGAAGTTCCGAATGAAGGAATGTTCCGGATGAAGGAAGTTCCGAATGAAGAACTTCCGGATGAAGGAAGTTCCGAATGAAGAACTTCCGGATGAAGGAAGTTCCGAATGAAGAACTTTCGGATGAAGGAAGTTCCGAATGAAGAACTTCCGGATGAAGGAAGTTCCGGATGAAGAACTTCCGGATGAAGGATGTTCCGAATGAAGGAATGTTCCGGATGAAGAAGTTCCGAATGAGGAAAAGTTCCGGATGAAGAGTTGTTTGATTATTATTGTTTGCATGCTAAATGTACTTGTTGTTTTATATTATGAAATGTGTTATGCTTAGAAGTAAGAATGATATATATCTATATGTTTTTGTGCATCAACCTTTCATGTCTTATCTTAAGCAGATACAATGACTAATCCAACAGTACAAGCAATCCAAGAATCTAGAGAAGCCGATATTGCTAAAGCACGAACCCTTAAGTTTATACCCAACAAGTACCGGCTGAAGCAAGTCTCAAAATCCACTCACCATGGTTTTAAGGTCGCCATAGCCATCCTCGATAACTCTCATTTCAAGAACGCCCTTAGGAGTAGTGCCTCGGTGCCTTATGAGTATATGTATGAATTTTGGGCTACCAAGGAAATCACTTCAAACAAGATCACCTTCACCATCGACAACAAGCAGCAGACACTCACAGTTTCAGACTTCCGTAAGATTCTTGGTATACGGGATACACCCAAAGGTATGTCATTCTCGAGGGATCCTACTAAAGATGAACTCGTGGAGTTATTTGACGCACTTGGATGTCCGGAAATACGAGTTGCGTCTGAGTTTACCACTGCTAAGGTAGGACAACCTTGGAGAGCATTGATGGGTATTCTCAGTAAATGTCTTACACCAAAAACGAGTGGCCATGATGCTCTGCGCAGTCCTATAATAAACCTGTTCTATGGCATGTACAAAGCTGCAAATTCAGATTATGCTTTATTGATATGGGAAGAATTCACCTTTCAACTCTTCCATAACAAGAAGTTGAAGACAAACTTCTTTCCTTATCCTCGGTTTATCAAGCTTATCATTAATTATTTTATGAAGAATGATGCTACTATTGATAGGCGTGCAGCAAGTCGCTATCACACTGAAGAAGCTGATGATACTGTGGATCTGAGGCATGAAGGACCGTCTATTGGTGTGATTCCGGGTCCTATTCCTGATTACCTTCTGTCTGAGAAAATCAAAGGTTCTGCTGATTATAAGCTACTGCAGATAGAAATCAAGAAGCTGAAAGCAAACCTTCAGGCTGGAGAAGACTCGTCTACAACGGTTAAGAGTAAAGGTAAACGCAAACAACCAGCTGCGTTACCTGAACCCGAGACCAAGAAGAAGAAGACAGAGGGTAAGAAGGGAAAGGGTAAGGCTGATGAGATGCGTCTACGTGACGAAGAAGACATTGTTGATCCTACTCTTGATAAAACTGAGAAACAAATGATGAAGATAGCTATTCAAAGGAGTAGGAAAGATACTGGCGGTAGTGGTTCAGGTGCAAGGGTAGATGTTGAGGATGAGTACGTGGAACCAGATGATGTTGATGAGTTTGGGTCACCTGAACATTATTCCACCTCGAAGGAGCCATCAATCCCTATTTCAGCAAGTGTGGAAAAGGAGTCTGTTGCTCCCACGATCATGGTGTCAACTCAACCCTTAGCAACTCAACCTCCACCCATACAACCCTTACCAACCAGACCGGCTTCAACACCATTTCTTCCACCACCGACAATTCCCATCCTTAGTACCGCAGTAACAACCGAGCCTCTCCAATCAACCCAGAGCAGCTCTGCAACATCTACCATGGCGGCATTGGTGATGGCCGAAATGTTGGATAAACATGTGGATAATCACAAACGCGAAATGGATGAACTTCGCCAAGAGTTACAACGACGAGCTCAAAGTGAAGAAGCATTTAGGAGAGCCCAAGAGGAGATGATTGCTAGGTTCGCTGCAGATATGGAGGTAACTCGAAAAGCACATGCAGAAGAACTAGCTCGGGTTAAGCAGGCTGAGGCTGATAAGCATGCTGCACGTATCACCAGACTTCAAGCGATGAGGGATAAATACAAAGAGTAAAAAGAAGCACTTGAAGCCTCTGTTGAAGAAAGAGTGCAAGAATCTGTTGAATCCATTATGCCTAAACTGCGTGATGAGTTTAAGACACTTGCTGCTGACAACTTGATGATCAAATCATCCAATCCTTCAGAAGCCGCCTACAAGATTGCTTATGACTTGACGGATTTTGAATTGAAGAAGATCCTTAAGGCTCGTATGGTGGAACTTGGATCATTTGATAAGTCTAGGATTCAACGGGCTCTATACAAATCCCTGAATGATGCTATCATGGAGGATGATAGGTTATTCAAAACGTTTGGAAGTGTGGTACCTTATCACATTCTACCTGAAGAAGAAAGGGAAGAAAGTGAGCAGGAAGAGGGTACTGGTGAAGAGGAAGAGGAAGAAGAAGGAGAAGAAGAGGAAAAGGATGACGATGATGGTGATGATGAGGATAAGGATGAGGATGATGATGACAAGGATGAGGATGATGATGATGGCGATGATGGTGGTGATAGGAATGAGGAGAGTGCTAGGGGTAGTAACGGGGATGACAATCAGGATGATGATGGGGGTGAACAGCCTAAAGAGGGAGACAAGGTTACCAGCTCCAAGAAAACTGCTAAGACTGGAACCAAGTCCAAGAAAGATGCAGCACAGAAGGACAAATCTACATCATCGGAATCAAGACGAACTAAGTGGCGCCACGATGTGAATGCCACTACAGCGTCATCGGTTCCCGGTACCTCTATTGCTGTATCTTTACCTATTACCACTAACCCTATTAGTTCTGTTGTTGTTGCTCCTGTGATTGCAGAATCAGTAACGGAACCCGAAGCTGCACAACACTCACCAGTTCATGACACTGCTGAAATGCCTGAAACTGAACCAACAGATGTTCGCACTTCTACTCCTCTACAACAAGCACAACAATCTACGGTTCCTGAACCAAGCACACGAGACTGGGCAGACACGTTGGGGATAGACGAGACTGCACCACCACAGGCTTGGATCACGGCAGCAGCACAATATGATCCGATCACAGACGCTGACAAAGATGTGTTGTATCTCCGTATCCGAAGTCCGATTGACTTATGTGCATTTTTTTCTCATGAGTATAAGACTTCGGTTTCTCCATCCTTGGTGAAGAAAGCGCTGAAAGATAAGAGACTTCGTGCCAAAACCCGGTTAACCCGAATGGAGTTCGAATATTATGCCGATGAGATCCTGAAGGCTCTGAATACCGTTCAACGGCCAGGACTTCATGAATCAGAAAGAGCTCCACCTCCAATGGATCCTTCTCAAGATAATCAGATTGCTCTTGACTTCTTCGTCACCAATGATCTTGTGTATCTACTGAAGGGGTCATCAAAGTACGCAACCTCCCTGACCTTACTGAAAGCTGCCAACTAGGGGACAATACCCTTCATCGAGGAAAAGGTAAATCGACTCTGGGTCCCAAAAATGAATCGTAATTATGATATGTATGCTGTCATAGGTGCATCTCATTGGGACGAACGAGTCTGAAGGGCGTACAGGGGTTGCTGCTTGGTCAATTCTGGAAGCAATGTTAGATCCGACATCCGCATCTCCAGCATCTTAGGAATGAAAACTGAAGCCAAGAATGGCTATTATCATGTAACGGAGATTCGTTTGAAAAGGGAGGATGACAGGGAATACAAAATCCAGCAGGGAGATTTTTCCATCATTCGCCTTGAGGATATCGAAGATATGCTGCTTCTGATGACCCGAGATCAACTCACACATATTCCTCGTGAAGACCTGATTGCTTTGAATACAACACTTCGTATGTTCACACGAAGCGTTGTCATCAAGTCACGAGTTGAAGATCTTCAGTTGGGAGTCGAAAGCTATCAAAGGAAGCTCAACTTAACCCGTCCTGTGAATCAAGTGCTACCTCAACATGTAGAAAGATGTCCCTATACCGGCATTTCTGTCCCGAATTACGGCATTTTCTACTTGAACAGTCGAGGTTTGATGAAGTTTATGAGGGTGGGGGAGCTCCACAAGTATAGTGATGGAACTCTTCTACAAGTCAGAGGAAAGTTGGAGCATCTGAACTCGGGTGGAACTTTGCCAGAGATGACGGAGGATTGGCATCCGGGTTACCGGCAGATGGCGAAGTATGTGATCAAGAAGATCGATCAAAAGCTCCGTGAACGTAGATTGATGAGGAGCTTGGAAAGATTCGTGGGTGGAAGACCATATCTAGTGCACCACAAGCTACTACAACGATCCATCTAATGGGTCGTACATTTCAGGTCCACTTTATATTGGTTTTCAATTGTGAATATGTATATTTGTGAATATTGTGCTTGTATGGCTTGCTGTAGTGTTAAGGTATGATAATTTTTCAAGAATTTCTCACGAGATTCTAAATCTTTCAAAATATATCATACTAAAGCACTACAACTATCCCTTATTAACTTAAGGGGGAGCAATAACTTGTTCTATGGCCAAACATCGATTTCATTTTTACCCAAAGACCGGTTAATCCATTCAATATCCCAAATATTAATGGTTAACATTTTGGATAAGGGGAGAAAATGGGATTAAAGAGACATAAGTGATACTTGGCTAAAAGATGAAAAAGACTTAAAGATTATCCAACTTAATACGTGTAAAGCACGTGTTAAGGGGGAGCGTTTTTGATGAACAAAACACCTAAGGTACAAAACTTTTGATTTCAATATCACAAGTACTTTAGGTGATTTTCAATGATTTTTCATGGTGGCAATTCCTTCCCAAAACACGCTTAATTTACGACGAATGTGGTGACAAAAGGGTGGTAGGAATAGGTTTAGTCCAATGATTCATCAGAGCCGATGGAATCTTCCCAAGGACAATTCCCTAGATAGAATTAGAAGTCCTAGGAAAGATGGAGAAAGAATGTGAACGTAGCTGAATGCCGACCAAGTACTTAAGCTAGCACTGGAACAATCACAACAAGGTGCTAGTGATGACGTATTGGTAAGCATTGAAGGGGTTGAAGAATGAAAAAGAATTGTAAAGATAAAGGGTGTAAAGAAAGAAGCCCTCCTTACAACTTTAGGCAGAAACCGGGTCAATACATATGCTATTGAGGTCATTTTTGCTAATGATTCTCGGTATTGAAGAAAGACATCATGGACCCAGTGATGCAATGCACAACCCTTCCCAGCTAACTCAAATATCTCTCAAAAGGTATTTGTTTTAATCACTCGGAGATCAACACGTTATCTATTGGTTTATTCACTCCGAATAGACTGGTATTGAAAAGGTGGCACTCCTCTCCAGCCATCGCTCACTAAATCAAAACGCACAATCGAGTCTAGAGCCAAGAGATCATCAAAAGTCTCATTAGGAAACTTTTCATTTATTCCTTGCTTTCTCACACACTGTGAAAAGTAAGAGATTTTCATGAGTCCTACGCAGTATTCCTGTAATATTGCCAGAACAACCGAGTAATACGTAAGTATTACAATGAAGATGGAAATCCTGCTTGAGCCAACATCAAACAAGCTCATGGTAGGTTACACGTGCGGTTCTTTTAGAACCAATCTTGTGAAAAACTGGAAGGTAACAGTGGTTTAATTCTTAATTGAACTTAAACTCGTTCCAGGCCTCTTCGCATTATCATATGATCTTGCCAGAACACTCAGAGTGACTCTTTATTGACCACAGTGATGAGTGGAAATCCTTCTAGTGTCAACATCAAACAGCACTTGGTAGGTGACGTGCAAGATTCTTTATGAATTGAGCTCGTGACAACTGGAAAGCAACGATGGTGAAAATCTTAATTGAAATTCACTTGTTCCAGGTTTCATGAATGGACGGCTTCAAATCACAAGGATAACTTATCCAAGTGATTCACTCTTTATGTTCGCAGTCAGCTTTGGACGGTCGAATAAAGAGAACGGGTTTACCCGCGAAATCCTGTCAGGAAGTTACTTAATTGAAACTATCCGTCACGGGTACGATATCTGATATCGTCCAACGGTCTTCACCGACCGGAGGTAAAATGCTACCGAATTAGAATAAAATGTTCAAAGCCATTTTATTCGTGTCGTTGCTGTGTACCTGTTAAAGACGGTGGCGTTGCTGTGTACCTGTTGAAGACGGTGGCGTTGCTGTGTACCAGTAAAGACGGTGGTGTTGCGGTGTACCTGTAGAAGTCGTTCCCACATGCTTATGTTTTTCTGCATCAAAGTTTAGCAAAAAATTCAAGAAAGTACAAGATAAAGTCTTCCGCTGTACCAAACTCTGAAACTTTCGAGAATTCAACAAAAAGACATAAGTGTGTGGAACATGGAGTCACGAGGAGGCAAATTCACAAGAGAGACAAAGATCGCACGTGAAAGGCCAAAGAACAATGCTCTCAAGCCAAAGCCAAAAAGATCAAACCAACATATTCACAACAAAAGAAAGAAAAGAAGAAAAGACTACGAGCTAAAGAACGAAGACTTAGTATAGTATACTAGGTTTAGAATTTTGTAACGTGGAGTGACCTCCCTTAGGGGGAGATTGTTAGAAATACGTTTTACGTATATTAGAAGTATCGGTCACTCCACAATAATATTTATGTTGTAATAGCTCGTAGTTAGAAAATAGTCATTAGTTACTTATTAAGTTAAGTAAGAACCGGTCCATGGGCTTGTCATGGACCGGCCCAAGCCCATGTTAGCTTGGAACTATAAATACCCCTTTCCACCATGGAAAGGGGTTGGTTGTTGTCATTTTCTAGTTTCCATTTTATTGAAATAACACATAGTTTCTCTCACTTTCTCTCTCTAACTTTCTCTCTCTAGAAATCAACAAACCCCTTCATAGATTCATAGGTTATCAATATTCTACAGCTTCCCCATTTTCCTAGAAAGTCAAAGAGCCTTACTACAAAGGGATTTCTGCGAAATATATCAACCAACTTTACATTAATAAGTGAAAATTTTGTGGCTGTGTTCCATAGACGGATGCTATTGTCTCCATTGCAGCCACCAGAAGTTAAAATCCCGTAAATATGTGGGGACAACGCAATGGCTTTCACAGATTCAATGTACTCATGGTGCGTCATCAAGTTGTGTGAGAGGTAAAGGAATGACCTGTAGTTTTTTCACATTAGTTTAAATAACAAAAAAACATTAATCATCTGCAAGGAACCTTTGTGAACCTTGCAGGCTTACCGTCGTTAGAACTTGAATCTGACTTGACGATAATACCTTAACCGAAAGAATTATTTTGAAAAAAACCCAAAAGAGTCATATCTATTCAACAGTAAGAGATGTCAAAATAAAAGCCAACAACTAATTTTCTTGGTATACAGGTTAGCAGGCACGTGTCTAACTGAACTCTTATCTCAACCCTAGATTAAAAGAAAAGGGGTACATCAGTGCATGTTATCTCCAGTGTCCCATCTAGCATTGTCAACGAAAAGAGCAACGTCCACAAAAGTTGGTGTCCAACTGTCTTTAGGTACAGTCTTGCTAGATTTCAACAATTTGGTTTATATTAGCAATGCATTCACAAAGGTTCTGAACTTTTTGTTTCAGTTTTGCAAGCCTAGATATTTTAGTTTCTAGATTTGAATAATGACCTACTTCCTCCATTGCCCCCAGGAACAATGCATATCTATTTCTTACAGTAGTATACTCATTGTCAAAGGGTCTTTTTGAAGGAAGTCACCAAATTAGATTCAAAGAAATTGTTGTACATCAGGTTGAGCTTTTGCAGCAATTTGGGATGGATTTTGTTACAGTTCTCATTTAGGTAGGTTTTAAAAGAACTTTGGTGGCTCGCTGTGAGTGCTGCTATCTGAATAATGTATTCGTTTCCTCTTTTCATAATTATGAATCATACCTGAATGCCTTGTGCGTCATGAATGTGCAGTATGTCGAAAATATCACTAACAACCTTATATGAGGGTTCTGAGGTTGTTGCTCATATTGAGTCTCCCCGTCATCTGGAGATCAGTTCTCGTCTGCTGCAGTTGGTAATGGAACTCCAGTTGCTAATGAAACTGCTGATGGTAATACGAAAATTCTTTATCTAAATCGAAAGCCTACCGTGTCTGAGCTCTGTAAGAACCTCAAGATCTCGGTATGTTTCTATAGTATATATCTCGCATTTCCATATCTCGAATATAAAGTTTTGGACATTACTTTCAATAAGTGGTAAGATGGGTTGCAGATTGGGTAATTGAGCACTATGTGTTCGGTTTGAAACACACCACGAGTGTTTGTACCAGCGAAACCTTTCTGAGTTGAGCTGACCCATAAATCATGTTACTGTGCTTTTGAGGTCATTGTGTTGGACTATATTCTCGGATTGGCCATATAGACTTGATGTCTTTCATGGTTACGTTGTATAACATCACCTAAGAAAGTTATTGTTGAATTCAATCAATACATATAACATGCTTTATTAGATTTACTACGGATGCAGGAGGGTGCAAAGCAGAAACGAAAAAACCATGGCTCGTCTAATAAAGAAGCTTTGCAAAGCAGTGGACAGTTTTTAGATGAAAATATAGCTAGAAAGGAAAGAAACGAGATTGATACATTTCACATTGAGAGGGATGAAAAGAAGATGAATATTGTAAATGACTTCTGATTGGAAAAAGTTCTTATCGGCTATCTACATGGTAATAATCCCTCTATAAGATCGGAAAAGCTAAATTTGGTAGAAAAAGAATTTGCTGATTAGTTGAATGAACATGAAAGATTGAGGCAGGTTTACTTCAATGATCTAAAGACTGCTAAGGGACAGGTGCAAATTTCTTTAAATGGGCCTACACACGAGACCCAGGTCATGGACTTGGTGGAGGGTGAAAAGGAAGATCAAGAAAGTCGTGAGGCGTCCCCTGCTTTATTAGGAAATAAAATTGACGCCGAAAGTCATTATAAACCTATGCATCTGAGTATTTGGTCATCACTGGACCGGGGATTGATGATATAAAAATTGCGAAGAAAGCATGGATATTTCCTGACCAATCATGCGCTACATTCAACATGTCTCCAGTCGACTACACTTTAAAAGTTGAAGCCGAGAGTGCCGACAACTAACCTTTCATCATGACTGTTGTATTCACTATTGGTCCTCGTGTTGATGATAAAGAGTGTCCATACAAATACGCCAAGCTCATTCCGTGCCAGGAGAAGGATACTACCAATACACACAAGCTTGTCAAGGGAATCATTGAACGGGAGACACGTGTTAAGGCTGCGTCCATGACCGTATCTTTCACTCTATACAACTTCTATAATCGATACACGTTGTACTGCTGTGGAATCATGAGATTTCTTTCTCAAAAGATCAAGAAAGTAAGCCATTCATTGAAAATGCTCCCTTTAGTTTTTTTATTAAATGTATGTAATTATATTTATGTATTAATGTGTAATGGTCGTTCTTATAGCAGAGTGGGATGAAGGAAGATTGAGTGTTGAAGAGTTTCTGGAAATAAATGCAGTTGCAGAGGGATACCTAGCATTGTAAATACATATCAAATGGTAGAGTCCACGCGCATATTTCATTTCTTTTTTTTATAGTGTAACAGCATATGAAATAAATGATGATGTTCAGGAGACCAGTGAATTTTTTTATGGTGGGAACGCGATTGTTGCTGATGTTGGAAAAGATACGTAGGATCTCTTCTCAACCAAAGTAATGATCGAGCACTGAATAACTTTTGTTTTTTACTTTTTTATTCTTTTTGTTGTACCTGATAATTGTGCAGGTAAACAGTTAAATTTAGTGCAGACTGAGGCCTTGCCAATCGTGTCCTAAATTGGGTTCTAAATTGTATATCTTCAGTATTCAGCTGCTTCTTTCTAGATGGTATCCTCCGTCTGGACCAGCAATTCATGGTTGACCCTCCTTACATCCTGAAGTTGCTGAAGCTCACCTTGCAAGCCAGCCAGACCCCCACTCACTTGCACCGCCTTTACATCTTCGTACAGAGCTGTTGGCAAAACAACATATGTGTTGGAACGGGGTTTCTTTCAGTTGTTACAACAATGGATATGTAAGAGTTTATGTATTATATATGAAAATACTTCCTTCTTTTGCATAATATAACAGGTAATCTTTGAGTTTAAGTATAGATCTTTGCATTTTCATGCTAGATAATAACAAGCATATTGCACTTTTGTGCTTACGTCTTTATGTTATATATTTGTGTTTTAATGTTTTGTGACAATAATGTAAGATGAGTCAGTTTGTGTTAATCTCGGATATATGAATATGAAAGCACATATGTACACTACTACAAAAACCATCTTTTTGACCTGCACATAAAGACCTTTTCTTATAAACACACATTTTAACATGTCCAAAGATCTTAAGACCTGTTGGAATGGTTTTCACATGTCTAAATGTAAAAATCTTATTTAGACCGATGTACTTGAAACAAACATGTCTAAAATGTACTCTTTTGAACCTGTTTCTCTAATATGCACAGTTCTAAATGTATAAAAGATACAAGACCCGTTGAATTCAATACACCTATCTACATGCTTTTTGGTACTAAAATGTGAACATATAGCTAGAGGAATGAAGTACTATAGTTTGGAGTAAGCTCAGGCGGGGAGTGGTATAGCGGATGGAATTGCATGAAGAACTTGATAGACAAAGGGTTGGCTGTAAAAACACGCTGCCCTGCAAAGTAAGTGTATTCTGATTTACCACTTTTTGCCTAAATAATAGAGGTGGCATTTTTTAACCCATTTACTAAAAACAGCATTAAAAGAAAACGGTCAAATGGATTGAAAGTTGCCCAATTCTTTTTAAATATATAAAACCAAGTTGTTATTCCAAATCTTGGACAAAAAGTGTATCACATCAGCCTAACCTGACCCATTTCAATCACTATCAAAACTGCCCATTTTATGAACCCATTCTAGCAGTTCTTGTCACAAAATGTTGTTAAGAGTCTGTAGTGATGAATTCATAGAAGTTTTATCATGGCACTTTGCTCGGCGTTGAGCTCTGGTCTATAATTAAATGTACTCATTGTCCATCTATTTTACTTGCTGAAACATTCTTCCCCAGGACAAAGTAATCTATATTCTTATATTATTTAATTCCAAAACCAGTGATGCGTTTCTATTCACAAGCAAATCTGAAATGGTGTTCTTTTTTTGGTCTTGATAATATACAAATGAGGCAGTCTAACCGTAGGAAAAGTTTCTTGAATTCGCAACTAAGTACCATGACCAGGTACTATTTTAGTTGATGTTCTTGGCTTTTCTCGTATTATTCTCTTTTTGACTGATGCGGTGTTTAAATGTGTGAAATCTAAAGGATCCAGTTACTACTGAAATTCATAATAATGTACATATACGACGCACGATTTACAAGTGTGTAATCCATAATCAACTTGGATACCCTCAACCTCGACAATGTTCTTATTAATATTTTTACTTAATAGGATCCATCATTATTACTGGGCTGCTGATCATTTAACTACGTTATATTTTTGACATTTTAGATTTTCATTTTTTTAAATGTCCCTGACATTGATAGCATCTTCCTGCAGCTATTCTAGACACAGTCCTTAGTTTCAGTGCCTAGAGAAGTTTAAAACTTACTCAAAATTCTTCGATATCTTTTGATGTTTATTGTAGCTTCCAATTGGGTAGTTATTCTTCCCGTTTTCTACGCAAGATCTGTCCCAAATCCCCAAGAACTTGTGAGGTTTACACTAGGAGGAACTTGGAGGGAGCAATCGTTTTTATAGCTATCTTGTAGCAATTACTTGATACCCGGCATACTGGCTATGTTTTTCTATTGTAGCAATCGTTGTATAGGTACGGTACCTGACATCTTGTAATGTTTCTGGTTTTGTCCTTTACCTTTCTTTCTTTTATAAATTCTAAGGCAACCCATATATAACTTACACTTCGAATGATTAATAAAGGATGTTTTTTTTCTCAAACGGTTATTTGAATGCGATCCATTTAAAAATTACATTTTGAATGCTTATTAAAGCATTTGTTTTTTTAATCTCAAATGGGTAAGCTTATCGAGTTAAGCTTATTTAAATTAATTGAATGATGTTATAGCCGGCCACCTTCATTTAGATAGATACTGCACTAGAGGTCGAGTTTAAGACAAGGTACATTATCGGTCGTAATAGTTGGATCATTATGTAAAATAACTCCACCACATAACTACTCCAAAATAAAAAAAGTTATTTCTTCTGGGTTTCTTATACGGCGTAGTTAAATTTACACTTACCCCTGAATAGCATCGCTCTACGTAGGTTCACTCTTTACCAAATTGTTGGGAACCAACGGATGGATGGATCTTATAAAGGAACCTTTTAGAGTATTACCAAATGTGGGGGAATGATTCCACCAGGTCTTATCAAAGTATGGCTTGGCGATGAGGAGTTTGAGAAATGGGAATCACTTACATTAAAGAAGACACTCGACTCAATGGCTGATGTGGTCTACTATCCAAGATGTGAAACATCGGGCATAGAACATGGTGACCAACAGGCACAGTGCTCCAAATGCTTCTTTAACATTTGCTCACTTTGTAAGGGAAATCACTATGTTGGAATGTGTATGACACCAGAAGAGAAGCTTCGTATATGTTCTATGCAGTGAATTTAGTTTAAGAGGTGTGAAACTTCTTGGCTAATTTTGATTGAGGTGTCATTTAATGGACTGATGTGAAAACTACTGTTTTCTTATATGTCAGGTTTGTAATGTAAAATAGTTGTATGTACGTGTGTGGACCAATTCTTTTATATTGTTACAATCAGCTGAAGCTCTTAGTGTATTTGAAAAAACAGCTCCTCGATGTAAGTGTACCAATCAGTTTCTAGGTAATGAGCAATATCAAGATAATTATATCAACTTTTATCTAATTTTTTATTATTGGTTTACCCGTGGGAAAGACTCGGTTCAAGGACGGATCAAATATGGTAATCTTGAAACTACTGGTTTCCGGAAGCCTGGAACTTTAGACACTACTATGAGGGAATCACGGTGTGTGGTTCTTCTAATCTTATGTACTTGATTTCAGTTGTAGTAAAAGCTTTTGCTATGTGTGCTATCTAGATACACATTTTTGTCTTAGCAGCAGGATAACTCATTCTTCTCTCTTATGAATTAGATTATAACTCAGGCTATTATGTATCTCTGAAATATTCTATTTATGTATGATCCTGCTGCCTGAATAAACTGCCCCACTCTGATAAGGTCTGTCTGTGAAGTGAAAAATATTTAAGCAAAACAGTAGACTACCCAAAGTGTCAAGTTATCACTAGAAAATGTTTACGAATTACTACTTATAATTGGTAGTTCATTTGATTGATATGATAATCTGATGATATTGTTCTTGTCGTTGCAGGAAAATGGTTTAGTACATGTTCCTAAGGACAGGCTAAGGGAAGAAATCATTGGAGATTTTGATGCTCACGGATCGAATTCCTTCTTAATACATTGAAGGGAAGTGTTGTTACCATCTCATCTATAATTAGAAGCCACTGAACTTATATCGCGACATAATTTCAAACACGTACTTTTGCTGATATCCAAATAGCGCACTTTAGTCTCTTTTCTTCTAACCCAATGTAATTGGATCATCTTCTCATTTTCCTTTCTCAAACTTTCAAACCTTATAATAATGATTTATAGGGGGTATTTAGGGGGTCCTTGGATATTAACCAACCTTTGCTGATAAATATTTCTTTTAATTTGCCGTTAAAGCTTGGGAGGACGGTAACCCCTGATGATCTTGAATAGTCCACTCCATTTCAGTTGAGGAGATTGTTGGTGCTAGGGTATATGAAACAGTTGAGGAGATTGACAATGCCGCGTCAGATTCAAGCTCCTAGCAAAATCTCTGTTATATCTTACTCTTTTACTTCGTCTTCAAATGGAACGAATTATTTGGCAATGGATACTTAAAACACCACTACAAGAACAAGACTTATAGCCGCTTTACTGCATGCAAGGTATGTAGATGCTAAAATGCTCATATTGCACCCTAGGTTTCCTGTATTACAATCAATTAGTTTCTAACTAACTGATAATTGCGGATCTTAGGTTGTGTTTTAGTAGTATTAAAATTGTTAAACTAACTGATGTAAGCAAAATTCAGTGTGTGCGTTCGCTTACATTTTATTTTTGTGGAATATCGGGATGACCCGAAGGCGAACCGGTTGTACCTGTAACCTGGTGAATCGTTGGCTTGACCGACTTGATCCGATGGGCGGTGACCCGGTGATTGGATATCAGTACTCAAATGAAAGTATGGTTGTAACAAATACATTTTTATCTATCCTATTATATTAGGGAAAGGTTCAAAATTTATGTTGTATAAAGTATAATAGATGTATCATCTGCAACATTTTATTTTTGTTTAATTGAACATTGTCAGGTTGACCAGCCCGGCCACTTGACAAACTCACGCTAAAGGACGGCTCCACAATTTGATGATGGATCATAAAGAACTGTACGAGCATTTTAGTCAGTTTGAGGAGAAGTTCAGTTGATACCTCTATTGAATGGCAATTCGTTTCTTCCAAATTCTTTTTACCGCCTGCCTTTGAATAGAATCTATGTTCATATTGAAACTTTAAAAACCACTCTTGCTATTTCTTCTATCTCACCTCTTTTACTACTTTGTTGAAGCGTCCTCTGATTCTTCTATTAAGCCATTGATTTTATGGCTTAATGGAGGTAAGCTATTGTAAAACCCGAAATCACCATATATTTCTCAATAATATAATTGGGATATTAGTAGCAGAATAGGCTTTAAATTGTATTACAGGACCTGGATGTTCTTCGTTATGAACTGTTCGTCCTTTTAGACAAATACAGGATCTGGCTGTTTTGGTACACCACTTTTAAGTTTCTTATTCTTACATCTTATTCTCTTTTAATATTAGAACTTTTTATCATTGATTACATTTTTTTGTATATGTTGTAGCACGTGCGTACCAACTGGGTTGAATGAGAAGACGAGAAGGAGCTCAAAGCCTGTTGAATGTGCAGCCCTTGACATCTGAAGAAACATTCAATTTAACAAACGGTGTATCAATGCAAACACCTTAAAAACAAAAGAAAACACACCTGATACTGCGTTTGGAAGGACTGTTATTCGACTATCCTGCATGGCCTTTACGCTACCAAAGTCAGCAATCTTAATATGTCTAAGCTAGGATATGGTGCACCAGGTCTTATTTGTGAGTCATTTTTTAGGGAGCCATATCGGGAACACGTATGGGCATTTATTGAAGGTCTTACAAACTTTTGGGTCTACGATTGCATACTTTAATCTTGACAACGCATATCACCTCCTATCTAAGACTTGGAAGAACAGCAGGCCTATTTGTTAACATGTTTAGTTCCGTAAGATTTATATTTCTTGAACGTTTTTTATGTTTAGTTTTATTCAGCTAAAGACGCCATCGATGTGAAGGTTACGTAATTATGCCCTTTTACAAACCTTTTTAAAATCAGATACTATTATTTTGTCATCCACATGGTTGTTTATTTTGTTTATGTGGGTGTTTGGGATTGCGTTTGAAACTAGATTATCCACTTATTTTATTTTTAAAATGGAGATAAGCTAAAATTAATGTTTGAATAATAAATAGAAAAAAACTGCTTATTTGCGTTTAGAAGGTTCCAAAATGGAGTTTTGAAAAAGTAATTGATGAGCTACTTATTTCATCTTTAAAATAGAGAAAAGTTAAAATGTGTTTTTTTAGTCATTTCACTTATCAAATACCCAAATAATCAAATTTGTCAAACACACAAAAAATTCATTATCTGATTATTGCGATTTCAAACAAAATAATTATATATAAACACTACTTTCTAGAATGACGTTTTCAAAATGATGATTATCTGATTATTCATTTTTAAAATGAATAATCTGTTTTCAATAAGCAATTCCAAACACCCCCATGTCTCCTTAACATTAAAGGTTATAAGATAAACACCCGCCGAACCAACATCGAAGACACTTTGTGACCCAACCGCTAATAGTTCAAGATAGAGTTCAAATGTTTCCATGGATCGAAATATAATAATCAACCCCACCATACACATACAGGGGTGTCAACAATCTTGACCCGACCCGACCCAAGTGTATTTGTTTTGGTTACTCGGTTTCAAATTTTAACTCTGGTCAAACGAGTCAACCCGACTAACTTTATTCAAAACTGAGTCGGATGTCGTGTATAAAAGTTTTGTCTAATTCGGGTTCGAGTCAACCCGATTTACCCGAATAAGAACTTTTTTCTCTTGTAAACAAAATTTATGTAATTTCTTTTAACAAGAGTAAACTTTTTTTATATATTTTATCGATATTTGGTTGATCGAAACTTGAACTGACCTGACCCGACTAGATCCGAACCCGATTGACGCGACACATTACAATTAGACGCACTATCATATTTACAACTAAACAATTTACACCACTATAAAGAATTAAGAACGACATCTTTGAATCGGACAAACGAGTCAACCCGACTAACCTTAATTCAAAATTGAGTCCGATGTCGTGTATAAAAGTTTTGTCTAATTCGGGTTCGAGTAAACCCGATTTACCCGAATAAGAAATTTTTTCTCTTGTATACAAAATTTATGTAATTTCTATTTAACAAGACTAAAGTTAATTTTATATTTTTTATCGATATTTGGTTGATCGAAACTCGAACTGACCTGACCCGAGTAGATCCAAAAACGAATGACGCGACATATTACAATTAGACGCACTATCATATTTACAACAAAACAATTTACACCACTATAAAGAATTAAGAACGGCATCTTTGAATCCGACAATCTAAAATTATACAATACGTGAAATTAGTAAAAGTTAACTTTTCTTTTTAAGAAAATAATCCCCAAGGAACCCCAATAAGACATAATTGTCGGTCTACATAATTGTCGGTCTAGCGTTCGGTGCGATTCGACACCCAACTTGACAAATTACATACTTATACCTTAAATGGCAAGACGTACAATGAAATAACCCACACGAAATTTGGAGACATTAATATGAGAAATAATGCCAAGGCCACCGGGTTAAACTTCTATTAAATTTATATGCTTAGAGATATTCTATTCAATGCACCTTCAATGCCATGAATGCCACATTTAATGCTTATATCGTCCCTCTTATACAATGATTTTAATTTCTGAGATAATGGTGTACATATTGTATTACTAAATTAAAAAAATAAAGAAAAAAACATTAAAAAATATAGATTGATATTTGTACAATGTTTATGTACATTAGTAAATTAACATGACACCAAACACAAGCGTTGGGTGTTTCAATGCCTAACACTATCAAAGGTTAATTTACGTTTACCAAAAAGAAATAAAAAAATACAAACCGACATTTGTACAACCAAAGATTCACATAGGACAAACCAAGTCTGTTGAGTGGGCCAAGGCCTAAAAATTATCATATATTAGTTTCCTTTTAGTTTTTTTTAACAAAACGGATCCTGCTGCCAACAGATATAAATAACACACAAACGTACTTTTAGAGAGATATTTACGAAACGAACCCGCCCATTGGGCGGGTTATGCCGCTAGTATATATATATATATATATATATATATATATATATATATATATATATATATATATATATATATATATATATATATATATATATATATATATATATATATATATATATATATATATATATATATATATATATATATATATATATATATATATATATATATATATATATATATATATATATATATATATATATATATATATATATATATATATATATATATATATATATGTATATATATATATATATATATATATATATATATATATATATATGTATATATATATATATATATATATATATATATATATATATATATATATATATATATATATATATATATATATATATATATATATATATATATATATATATATATATATATATATATATATATATATATATATATATATATATATATATATATATATATATATATATATATATATATATATATCAAGTCCGAGTTCTAAAAGTAATCATATGGATATACTATAAACAAGAATTCAAATTATAATAAAGATGCCCTAAATCATTAAAGAGTCTTAGAAACCCTAGAAATACCATATAAATAAAAATTTCAAGTAATCTAACTACACAATAACTATATATGAATATCAAATACAAATATACAACTTATAATCTATCATTTAGAAGTAATACTTGATCATAAAATACAAAGTAAAAATCATCTAAAGCTAAGTAACCTAGATTACCACATAAAATTCATTTCACATTAAATTAAAGTCAAATCTTTTGCAACCAATTATAAAACTCAAATAAGTATCATATTAAGAACATACATTTATCTCAAGCTAAGTTACAAATTACTAAAGCACAATGTATAAGTTATTGAAGCATAAAACTATAAAATAACCTAATTGCACCTAGGTTATGATTGCCATATACAAATCTTTAAACTAAGTGTGTAGGGTCATTCGAAGTCATAAAAATGACATATAAGGCCTAGAATAAGCTAATACAATGGTATAAACACAAATTACCCAAAGTACAAAGTAGTTAGGCTTAATGACCTAAAAACCCTAAGCTTTTTACTTAGAATCAATGGATAGTCTTTTAGGATAGGTCTACCAACACTCATAGCATTACATTTTGGTTATAACATTTTCTTAAACCAAGGTAAAATCACCCTAATACAAAGGTTCAACATTTCAATGCATGACTTATAAATTTTCATTTTGAAACTATAATCAATTTGATCCAACACTGTCATTTTATCAAAGTTAAAACTATAAAGACTAATATTGCAAAGTAGAACTCTAAGGTCAATAGTTGAAGGTTGAAATGTAAATATTAAAACTATATACTTTAAGGGTTAAAAGTGGGTAGGTAAATTATTTTTGATGGATTAGGGTTCTTAATAGATCTGTAATTAGGGGTTTTATAACAATTAACATGATTAGGATAAGGATTGGTGATTATTAGTGATGTTAATTTGGGTTTAATCACGTTTAAATTCATTTTTAAAAATTGGGCAGATTTTTAAGTCACTTGTTTTGATCATATCTTGAGTTCTATCAACTTTCATGATGCGATCCAAGTACCCATGTAAAGTTATTTGAGTTAGATTTTGAATTCAAGAAACGAGAACTAAATTTAAGGTGGAGAAGTGGGTCAAAAGCAGGTTACATCAGTCGGGTGTCAAAGCAGTTTTTGGATCAACCTGTTTACATTTTATGTTTTGAGTTGGTTAGGGTGCTTAGGGTTATAGATAGACGTTAAAATGAATATGGGAGTTATTTTATATATTATAGAAAGGATCTAGAGTGGGGCTAAGTAAATGGAATAGGTTAAGATCCTCTGCTCATAATAAACTTTAAATATGTTCAAAATCGATAAATTTTGGATAGGTAAAGGTATAAGTTGCATATCTAGGACTTAAGATTGGCTTTGATGTTAGGGCAAGGGCTGAGATTTTAGTTAACACATATAAGTTTACAGGGTTTTCATTGCAAGGAATGTGGTTTAGGTTTGGTAGGCGTTTGGCTCATAATATGAAGTGTGAAAAACGGGATTGTTTTGGGTTAAATGTTAACGGGACGAGTTATGAACTAAACTAAGTAAGGGCTTTATAGAGGGATGTAATGAGATGCTTATGGCATATAAATGGGGTTAAGTTATAGGAGAAGGTTAGATATCCATCATAGATTGATGAGCCATTTTGGTATGTGGTTCATGTCTTGATTGTATATGTTTGTGTGTTTAGATTTTGCTAGATTGCGGACACTTGGAGAAGCTTTTTCAGGTGAGTTTCATACTCCCATGTTTTTATGAGTATAAGTGTTTTGATTTCCAGATGGGATGGAAGAGACAATGTATAGTTTTGTAAATAATGTTGTGAATGTTTTTATGGTTTGTGATGGAGTTGTGTGTACACTTATGTGATTAACTGCTATGTGATTCTTGATTGTGTTTATGATTTGGATCGGGGGACACGTTATAACACCCCTAAATTACCACGCAGCGGAATACCACTTTGGGGTGCTACTCATAACACATCACACACAATCATAGAAAACGACCTCAAAAGAGACGTTAAAATATTATACAATTTTGTCTAAAAAGTTCCCATCCCAATATATAAATCAGAGTAGCGTTTAGTCCCAAAAATCGTTACCAACAAATTACATTCATTAAAGACTTTTAAAAGTAATTTATTCAATTTAAAGGATATGGAAAACAATTATAAAGTTTAGACAAGTAAGCACCAATTTCCTCCTTGCATGCTCCGCTACTATCCATCTTGTTTACCTGAAATACATGTATAAAATCATCAACACAAAGGTTGAGCAAGTCGATAGGTTTTACAAATCATTTTGAACACAAGCAAAGATTATAAATTTGTGGCATACTTGAAGGCAACAAGCATCAAATTTGCATCAACAATAATAATTGTATATAGCATACATTGCAATAAGCTCATGGAACCGAGCCCTTAGACACTCCGTTAGGTCTAATAAGACAAGAGATTTATTAATTGTCGTTACCTCCCGATTATTGGTACATTGTCGTATACCTGACTTCTCAATACAATATGTTCAAATAGTGTGGAGGTCGGGCCTAAGCTTCTGTGACAAGTCCACACAAACTGAACCGGGGCGGCTTCCCCCATAGATCTATTAATTGTACTAGCGGTTAACCCATCATAGGTTAATTAACGGTCCATAATTGAGGCTTTAATAATGGCAATCACTTAATGCAATTCAAAGGCAACCACGGGTCCATTCATAGAGGGACAAGCATACCATAAAAGACTTGTGTTCTAAGTTTATAAAAACATTTATTCCCCCTCGCGGGTTTAAAAACCATTTATAAGATAGTATAAAAGCGAGGCTATAGACTTACCTGATACAATCGTCACAATAGTTAATAGAGAACGAACGTCAATCAAGAATAAATGTCAATGGTCGATACATGATCACACGAGACCTAAAGATAACGAGGCACGTCTTAGACTCGTGACGATAAATGAATCGTACATATGTGTAATAATTATATTTTAATAAGTTCTTGGACATTACATAAGTTTTATGATTCTTTATAAAACGTTTAGGTGAACACTTAGTCATTTTAAGTGAAAAATCCAATTTGACAGTTTTAGCCCATCTTAAGCCCAATAGTGGTCCACTACCCAAGTATATGACTTAAGTCCATTTTAAATTCAGTATACTACTCTAAATTGGTTATAAATCTCAAGTCCAATAATGGCCCAATAGCCATTACAAGTGTAAGTTGGGCTCTTGTGGCCCAAGTCCACATTATATAGTTTTTGGGTTCTAAAACGCATCATAAACACGTACACTTAATATTTTATGTTGGTCGGGTCTCGGGTTCCATATTTACCAGTATATAATTAAGTCTAAAATTCCCTACAAGTGGGTCCTACCACGTCGGTTTATATAAAAATCATCACATTTTACGTTAATGAGTTATAATCCGTTTATTATAATTTTCCCGACATGTCCCGCTAATTTGTTCATATCTCTTGAACGCTAAATCATCTAAGTGTGTTCTTTTTACCAAAATTATTATTAACTCATGTACTTTACTGATTATAAGTCTAATTATCCCCAATTTATACTTTTCATAGCTAATTAACCCATTTTGTCACTTAGAATAGTTGGCTGTTTTTGGGCAGCCAAACTCGTTTTCACCATTTTGACCGCCATTTCCAAACCGTAAAGAAATTGGTAAATTATCTAATTGATTCTAGTTCTTCTTGATTTTAACTACAACTTTTAGTTTTACATATTCATAGGTCAGTATACAAAGTTTACGAGAAAACAGTCCATCAAAACAGTATGTTTAGATCTGACTAGTTTTCACTATTTTGGCCACCATTTCCAAACCGTAATGAATTGGTAAATCATCCAATTGATTCTAGTTCTTCATGATTTTATATACAAATTTTAGTTTTACATATTCATAAGTCAGTATACAAATTTTACGAGAAAATAGTCCATCAAAACAGTATGTTCAGATCTGACTAGTTTTCACTATTTTGGTCATATCTTGCTTTCTAAAATTCGTCACGGGACGAGCCACCCGGGGATTTAATCACAAAATAATTATCTATCTTAATATATAAGTTTTCAATATCCCAAACCTACTGATTTCGACATAAAATCTTTTTTTGCTACGGTTCAAAAATTGTTATAAATCAAATACAATTTCCAAATACTCATTAATTAATTCTTATATATATATTTTCAGAATATATGAGATCTAGTTAATATAAGAAATAAAATGAAAAGATCAAAATCAAGAGAAAATTGGAGTAAACCTTAGATCCGAGATCTAGAAACGAAAGGACGGATACACCAAATAGATCTTCTTGGTTAGACCCGTATAATCATAGATCTAACTAAGAT
>JANFOE010001837.1:0-47505 GCA_025667525.1 Glebionis coronaria
ACTAAAAATTTAGATTTTTTCAAAATGAACGCGGTTCAATAATTATGTATTATGTAAATAATTATTTTAAAATTTTTATGCACTTGATAATTTGATGCAGTGACTCCACCATCTATAAATACTTTCTTATATTTTGGTGATCTCATTTTTAATGAGAAACTTTATGGCTTATGATATACCCGATAGGATGGGTTGTACAATAGTAATATTTTGGTGATCTCATTTTTTATAGGAGTGCTAGACAACTCTTTTTGTGTAACTAGACGTATACCCGCGTATAGCGACGGAAAATGTCTGATGGCACATAGTTAACGATATGTTAATTTACTCGATGTTTGAACTGATAGCCTATGGTCGAACCAGTGACTCGGTGACTCTATTGAGTTGACTCAGTGATCGAACACGTAGCCCGATAACACACTCGAGTTGACTTAATAATTGGACACTTGATCCAATGACTTAACCGAGTTAAATCAGTGATCGAACCCTTGATCAGGTAAACCTGTTGTTAAATCCGTAACACATTAAGGATTGCAAACTATATTAGGGATTTCAACAAAAAAACACTTTGCTTATATATTAGTAGAAATTGTTAACTTGTTTTTTTTTTCAATTCTCTCTTTCATGCATTTACTTATTCTCTCAGCACACAACACATAAGCTACTTAGATTTTATTATTTTGTATTCATGTTGTTTTGGTTCCTATTATCTATTTCACAATATATACGCCTCTATGATTCTTTTGGTTCTTTGTATTTTGTTTGATGATTTCTTTTAACAAAGAATCTCACGTATAGCTGATAGATTAAGGCTGCAATTTTCTGTTAATCTACCACAACTAAAAGTGAACGTACAATATAATTATGCCCTAGCCATTAATTCACATCTCTTTGCATGAATCTTGATCTGATCAATTTGTTATAAAAAATAAAATTACTGTCTTATATATGTGCGGTATTACTAACTTACTCGTTAGGATAGACAAAGAACGTCGATCTTATTGAATTAAGACTCACACAACCGACTATTAGAATATGAAGGATGGACAATTTTTCAGTCTGTCAAACACTACCCCACATGAAAACCAAACTTCAGATATGCATAACATCGATGAAAAAGCACTTAAATCTGATCTTTAAGTCCGTCAACATTTGTGTAATTATCTTCATTGTGATATACAGTTTCCGCGACCGTGCCAAGTATTTTTTGTTATGATGTATACCTTTCCATTCCTCTCTAATTTTCTTGTTCAACGTATCGAGGGATACTCCTCCGTGACATCATACTGCTTGATGTTACTTTCAACACTCTATGGGAAATGTTTTCATTCTTCTTCCTTCAATATGTTCATTGACAAAAATTATGTGTCTTGTATATATTATTACGAATAGGAAAAAGCAAAGTAAGTAATTAGGATGTACCAGCTTGTGGCCAATGATATCATCATTCATAAGTTTATGAAATAAGTTAACATGGTCGATAATCGGGGGATTGGTAAGAACCCATTTGATCACCTCTTATATGACTCTATTTACCATGCCAAGAGAAAACTTGCGGCAACAAGACACTTAACATCACCTGTCTTGTCTTGTACGCAATCGATACCTGCTCTCTTCTACTTTTAGTATGTACCCCTCATCTACGAATTCTTCTTCCATCATGCATGTGCTCTTCATTTAACTCTTTCAACTAAATATGTAATATGTCGTAAGGTATATAAAGTTACATTTCTAATTCAAAATAACGATCATGAAATGAAGTTGTGTGAACGTACCAAATCTTTGGTATGACAAGAAGAAAAGAAAGAAATGTTCGGAATGCACGTGAATCTAAAGCTATAAAGGTTGTTTATATATGTGATTTTTCTTGGTTTAAATTTTGAATGCATTCATACAGCTATATTAGTGAAATCCATTGTCAAATTTTCTTAATTTAAAGGTTGTCATTTTTGAAAAATCATATGTTTTACTATTGATATCTATACCATATTTGTGTTTTATAGTTACAGAGTTTTAAGTTTCATTTTTAGATAGGAATAAAACTTATATGAGAAGTTTTGTTAAAAAATTTCAACTTTCAACATTAAATGGTTTATTATAATTAGAATTTGATAATTTGATTTTTTCAACCACAACTTTCAACCACGGATGTTTTCTTTAAGTTGCCTAATTCGAGTTAATTGTTAAAGTTGCCATGTTGGTGAAATGGTTTACTATAATTAGAATTTGATAATTTGATTTTTTCAACCACAGCTTTCAATCACCAAGGTTTTCTTTAAGTTGCATAATTCCTTTGGTTTTTGTTAAAGTTTCCTAAATTGTTGGTTTTCCAACTTTCAAGTTTCAAGTTTCAACTTTTTAACAAATGGGATAAATCCTTTATATGATACTAGACGATTACCCGCGCATAGCGGCGGAAGTTCCTAGTAGCAACTGATAATTAACAATACACGATATTATGATAAGTGTTTTGTGTCTTTCCGATAACGATACATTAAGCAGCATTAGTCGAACTCAATTATAATAAGATAGTAAAGCGTTACATTTAATAGCCAAATGTCGTGCAAAACGGTGTATAGTTTTCGTCTAAAATACTCAAAATTCGTAAAAAAAATAGCCATGAATAAATCGAAACGTCGTCACGAAAAATCGAGTTCAAACGTCTTACTAGTATTTATCTATTTTGCCTTTTTATTTCGTTATGGATGCGAATACAATAGTTAGGTGATGAAATCCCAACTAAGGCTTATTTGAAAAGTAGGTAAATTAAGGTTCTACGTAATATACTATAGTAAATGAAAAATCTTTTTGTATTTTTTTAGAAAAATATATATTCACATGAAAAATCAAAAGAAATCGAAATAAAAAATAACACTAATACGTAATATTTTTGGTGTAATACTTTTAGGAAAAAGTATTACTTTTGGATTTTTTAAATTTTTTTGGTGCAATTCTTAGGAAAGAAATTGCTTTTGTGGTTTTTTAATTTTTTTGTATTTTTAAGTTTTTGATTTTTTTGTGTTTTTGATTTTGTTAACAAGAACGTAACGTTCGAAGAGAACGGATCCCAAAATCCAAACGTCTTCACGAAAAATCGTCAATCCCATTTTAATAAATGTTCGTTTTAATGCAATGAATGTTCGTTTTTCCTCGATTCGACTCGAATTTGATTTCCGGCTTAACGTATCGACTTAACTTTGTTTTTGGTAAAATCTATTTTTTGGAATTTTTAAACTAACTTAAATCTATTAAAAGAAAACTATTTTAATTAACTATTTAAATGAAGTTTTATAAGAACTATTTTAAAACAAAGTAAACTAATTTAAACTTTTTGAAAATATAAAAATTGAACTAATAAAAACTATTTTAAATAAACAAAACTTACATTTTTGAAAACTAAATTTTTAACATAAAATAAAACTATTTAATTAAAAGTAACTTTAAAACTAATTTAAAATAATTTTTTTTTTTGTCTTTTATATTTTTATAAAAACAGAATAAAGAAAAATGATTTAAGAAATTAGAAATAAACTTTTTAAATAAAATCAATAAAACTTAAACTTGTATTAAATAAAACTGCCAGATTTATAAAATCCTATATTAAATTAAAGTTGCATAATTAAACACAAGAAAGGGTGTTAGCACAATGGTTGGTGCGTTTGGCTAGTGAACAAGAGGTCCCGGGTTCGAGTCCCAGGACAGACACAATTTTTAGCTAATTATTTTGTTTACTTTTTGGAACTTTTTATTTTGGACAGAAAGACCTCAGACTAATTGAGTCTGAGGCTTATGCAGCAAATGAAATAAGCATTCAAACCAAACTGACAATAAGTTGAATCAAATAAGTAGAAACCAAATAAGCTATGGAACCAAATAAGCTATGAAAGATAAATAGAAAAAAAAACAGATTAAAGCTACTCAATACCCTAACTTAGATACTATTAAGCAGATCAAATTCCCATGAACCCAAACCATAAATAAACCTAAGCAAAACTTAAACCCAGATTAAATAATCAAATATAAACTACTAGATAAAATAAGCCAAATAGACAAAAAGCTGAAATAATAAAGCTACTAGATAAAATAAGCTGATAATCTAAATAAGCACTATATCTAAAACAGGAAGTATGCAGATATATCAAAACTTAAAAATAAGCAAATCAAGTAAAAAAACAAAACAACCTAATAAGCAGATACAATCCAAACAGTGTTATTCAAACACAAGCAGATCAAAACAAGAACATAAACAAAATCAAATAAGCAGTTTTAAACATTAATCTAAATAAAAAAAAGAAATCAAACCTTTTGTCGAAACCTTTGAGCCGAAGGTTGGCGCTGAGCCACCTTAAGATCGAATCAAAGCAAATCAAACACCACCTTCGATTCCAAACAAACACTCGAACGGATTTTTTTCTTCTCTTTTTTTTTATAATAATAATATGGACGAACAATAGCGATTAAAACTGATTAAAAATTTAAGCTAAAATAAAACGAGAACATTAATCTAATTTAAAGATTAAAGTTGAGATTTGCAAGAAATTAAAAAGAGACAAAAATTAAATAGAAATTAACTTTTCATTAATATAAAATAAAAATTACAAGTGCTGGAAAAATAAAAATTACAAGATTAATTCTAACCCTAATTTTCTGAAAATAAAAAAAATTAAAGAAAAGCTATCTAACATTACAGATTAAGGGGGTTTTATAGGAGAACCCCGAACCTTCTAGGTTCTCCTTGGTGCCCACGTTTAAAGATCTTGGCCCTTCAATCTTCAATATCACCCTCTCTCTTGATCATGCGGCTAAGATTAAACCTTAAGTCTCGGATTGCCAGCGTGGAATGGTGTTATTGGAGGAATTGGTGGAGGGTGTTGTCACAGCCAATCACATCAAGGGATGAGGCCACGTTGGATGAGAGAGATAGGACCACAAGTGAGTGCCTCAGATTCTTGGGGGGATCATAATGGATTCGAGTGAATTAATCCAATATGTAAAAACCCCTATTTTTTTATGGTTAATTTTTTATGGGTAAAATTTAGGGTTTGTGGGAGGTGGTGCGTGTGTTTGGGGAGGAGAAAGAAAGGATGAGAGGGTGAAAGTTTTTGTGTTTTTTTCTTGTGTGTATCGAAATTAGTTAATGGGAGGGGTGGGTAAAATCTGTTTGTTTTTGGGAAAGTAAACACGTGGGATTGTGTGTGAAAGTTACATGTGGGGTGGGTGTAACGTTTATTAATAAACGTAACTGGTGGATAAATGGTTTGACCAGTCAAAGAGGAATAAACGTTTTATAAGACAAAACGTGTGGGGAGGTTGAGAGTTTATTAGTAACTTGGGCCTTTGACCCATTAAAATCCCACCGTCTCATATCCCATGTTTATTTGTTACAATTCGTTTAATCCAAATGGGCTTAGGCCAAAACGAAATTTAATAAATACTTTCAAATGGGCTTGAATTGGGCTCTTTACCAAAAGAGAATAAGGCCAACTTGTTTATTGGGCTTTTGGGCCCAATAAGTGAATGTGGGACCCACTAAGCTCGAATATTTTCAAAAAGATTAATCCGCTAAGAATTGAGCTTGATTTCGGCTTCCTTGATTGTTTCTTCAAAAACGTGTCGGTTTAGCCGGTTTTCGTGATCTCCGGCACACTTTTGGACTTTTGACTTTGTCTTCGTCTCTTTCTCGACTGTTCTTCATTATTTGACCGTGAAATCCCGTGTTTTCTCTTCTTTTGATCATTTGTACCTATTTAACACACAAAACACAAAACCACGCGTAATTCCGACTTTTATGATATAAAACACATGATTAGGTCTTGTTTTTCCTTGATTTTAGTGGCAAAAGGATAAGTGTTTACACACTTATTATAGACATTCTTTACCAGTTCTTGAAAACACGTATATATAAACGTGATTGTAAACACGTAATAGAATAACTTTTTCTAAAAAAACAATCTCAAATTAATTCAAACACGCTCTTTATATTTCTATGCAATTGAAACTAAATTTATTGTCAACTTGAATAACCCAAATCAAGTACTAACACATCTACAAAGCTTGGGTCTTCGGCTTGTACATCACATTAGGCTCGGACTTGTACTTGTTTGTTTATTTTAATTGAGCAAAACCAATCGGAACAGAATCGACAAACTGAGCTAAGCCGAACCAACCAAAACCAAACTGACCATTTTCAGTTTGGTTTTGTATATTTATGGTTTTCGATTTTGTTCGAGGAAAAAAACAAAAATGTGTCTAGACTATCTATTTGGTTCATTTTTCCTCAAATTTTCGGTTCGGCTCACTTTTGTGTGTTCGGTCTTGACCCGATACTCAGCCCTAGTTTACGATGTTTGTTTAGGTTTGTCTAATGTCGCGACACCCTATTTATTGCGTGATTATACCAAGCCGAACACGAGTAGCTGCCTCATATACACCGCAAAAATTGTTATCCTTCAAGTCTTTGTATCTAACGACTGTTTATAGATCAAGCATATATATATATATATATATATATATATATATATATATATATATATATATATATATATATATATATATATATATATATATATATATATATATATATATATATATATATATATATATATATATATATATATATATATGCAAGTTACATTCAACAACTATAAAATTATATTAATAGTGAGCTATACTATAATTTCAAAGCTGTTGTTTATTTTTTGTATGACTTTACAAATGACTAACGCTCCCCCATGGTTGTACTGGCCATATCAGCAAGGTTTATGAAATTTTGTTCTTCATTACTTTATGAGAAAAGAAAACTATTATAAATCAAATATATTTTGAAGTATATTAACGACTGTTTACAGAAAAACTCCAACCGGAGATATACACAAGTTGGTTGAAACATCTTTAACTTTGGAAAACATACAAGTAGAAACTATACCACTGGAAAATACAGGAGTCAGAGATATACACAAATTGGCAAAATTATACCACTGGAAAATACACACTTTGGTTTAGTTGAAAAAGTCTTGGTAAGAATGACCTTAAGTCAAAACCTTCAATTTTTACATGGCAAGTATTCAATCATGACAACTATTTAATGATGGTAAAATTGGCAGATGCTCAATAAAAAAATACCAGCTATATATCTTCTGTTAGTAGTTGAGACTTGTGAAAACACATATTTGATGAATATTTTTTTTTTGCCAAAAACAAAAACATATACCCTCCTTACACATATTTGATGAATTTTTTTTTTTGCCAAAGACAAAAACATATACCCTCCTTACCTTTTTCTCTCTTCTCATCCTACACCACCACCAAAAAAGCCTGCTCCCATGGAACCCTCATAACAACCTAAACCCCCATATCTCCAAATTATAACACAACTACAGGTCTTAACTATAACCGATATATAGTCTACACCGAAAATTTGTGGCATGTTTATCACAAATTATCTAAATTAACTTATATTACATAGTAATTCATAACATACATAAAAGAGATAATCATAAGGGGTGTTTAGGATTTTGCGTATCTGCTTCTTACTAAGCAGTGGTTTTTTCATCCATAGTAAGAATTGCACATATTTACTTAAAATGTAAATAAACATTCCTCATTTAGCATCAGAATATGACCTATAAACTTTTATAAAACACATTTCGTTAAAATAAAGTCTTAAAGTTGATTATTTCTTCGAGCTTTCATGTCAAGATAAAATAACAGGTCTAGTCATCCATTTGTCTTGCCCATTTTGCCATCCATATAAGTTATAACCCATTAAAACCGCACCAAAGGCATACAAAGAACAATTAACTACTCGTAAATTATGTAGGTTTGGTAATTTATGACCCCATACATCATACCCTTACTCGTGTCCTCTCACAAGATGTATCGGGTTCACGAGATATCGGCATATACATCTGAGTCATCTCGCCATAGCAATGAGTGTATTTCTGTTGAGGACTTCTAAAAAAAACTGTTTGTGTAGACATTGAAAAATAGTTAAAGCTGTTATGTGTCAAGTTTCCGATTGGATTTGAGTTCAAAATAGTTAAAGTTGTTAAATCTATACTAACGTGAGGACAAAGTTGTTATAAAAAAAGAATGCATTATGAGTGATAGATTTGTGATAATTAAAAGTGCATACAAAATGAACCTCAAGATCATCATCGACGTTTCTTCCATTTGGCAAATCCATGTCTTCTCTTCTCTTTATATATGTTAAGTCTTCTCTTCTCTTTATGTGTGTTTGCTCGGTTAACCATACTCACCCGCAACAAATCTGGCTATAGATCCTGGTGAACAAAAAGCACATATTATAAGAAACCAAACCATAAAAAAATTCGTATTAACAAATCTTAAAACCAGCAAATAGTAAACCAAACAAACTTTAACACATACGTAGTATCTAACTTTGAAATAACAAAAACACCCATCAAACCACCAAATCTGATATATCAATGAGGAGACAACAATGAGGTTATGTGACGTGTTTTCTTTTTAAATCACCTAGGCCAACAACCATGATATCAATCAAAACATCAACCGAAGCCACCTAGCCCGCCAAAACAACCTAAACCATAGTGAGATAGTGGTTATTGGCAGACGACAACGGCGGTGATGGTGGCCAAAGGGAGTTAGTTGGTGGTGATATACTTATATATACAAAGGGAGAAAGGGTTTGTTAGAGAGGGATAAGAAATTGTGTGTGCTTTTTAATGGCGTTGAGAATTTAGGTATGATATTGGTTTATTATGTGTACCGTGTACAACTAAACCTTCCCTCAATACTTTTTAATTGCCTGCCTTTTTCTTACGTTTCAACAATATGTGTTCCAACATTTCAACTAATTTGTTAGTTTCCTTTTATAATAAGAATGAAACTTACATGAGAAGATTTATTGAAAAATCAATTAGGATCCCTCCTTTATAGATAGTATAGAAATAAATATAGATAATTTCATTCATCTTATTTCTATTAACTCTTCTTTTCTATAAAGAGGAACAAACAACTGAAAACAGATACAACAACACTAATCACACTATGAATATATAGCAAGTCTATATATAGTACTAACTCCAAAAGCTCAAAGCTCGTAAGCGTCAGCTAGCTTATGTTAACGCTAATGAATTGATTTAGTCAGGTTATAAAGGATCAAAGTGGAAGAACCAACAAGTGGGCGTTTGGTCTAGTGCTATGATTCTTGCATCGGGTGCAAGAGGTCCCGAGTTCGATTCTCGGAACGGCCCCTTTTTACAAATCTATATATTTTTCTTTTTGGAGCTTATTTGACCTATTATAAACATTTTAACTGATGACTATTGTTTTCACATATATAAAACAAGTTTGAACTTTATAAGTGATCACACTTTTAAATGTGTGATTATGCTTTAGAAACTGAGTAAAATATATCATTTTGTTGTAGTGTAGGCTTGATAACTTATGGGTTAAAGACCTTAAACAATATTAAGTAAGCATGGGCTCTCGATACATGGTTCGGCTAATAATCTTTATGTATTTGAAACTTGAACCTATCTTGAGTGCTTTTCCTTGATCCTAAGTTAAACCTTGTAATTATGCTTGTATTTATAAGGTTGCAGAGGAGCCTTACATGTTGGAAAGAGGATAGTATCAGTCGGATCTACGGATGCACGTCTCATCCTTTTCACATAAAGTTACTATTAACTAGGTTAGCCTCCAGGCAACTGAAACAAGTTCTTGCTAATGGTAAAAAGGGGGGTTTGAATGTAGGGGCTGTTCTTATTTTACCAGAGGGTTTTGAATTAGCCCCTCCCGATCCTACCTATGTCTAGATCCCGGATAAATGGAAATTTTATTGATAAAACCTTTTCAATTGTAGCCAATATCTTATTACGAATAATTCCGACAACTTCAGGAGAAAAAGAGGCATTTACCTATTACAGAGATGGTGCGATTTGATTTTTGTTATTACTCGCAGTTTTACGAGAAATACACAGGATTCGTGATCTTAACAAGCATACGTTTCATGCTTGTTTGAGTAATAGCAATGAGATTCCCCAATATCATGCTAAGAATATCTAGGATTTCCAGAAGAAGATGCCATTCGTTTGATGAGAAATAAAAAGGAATATCGAAAATTCGAGTGGCTGAAGCTGAAGCAGCTACTTTCGAAGTAACAGAAAGAAAAGCAACGACTGGAGTGGGAGAGTTAGAGTCAAAGAGAGGATTCTATGCTTAGTGTGTGACTCGTTGGTTTTTTGAGGGTTAGTAACCAGCCCCATAGTATAAACAAATAACTATCGAAGTAATAACCAACTCATCCCTTCGTATTATCTGGATCCAAAGAACCTGTCAAGATATGATATATTCTTCATATTGTTGTAGCAACTGAAATACTTTTTCATTAAAAAATCTGCGTCTTAAGTAATAGTCAACAGAAATAAAAAAGAAAGGGTATGGATAAATGGAAGGATGAAAGAAAGAAAGAAAAAGGGCCTTCATTAATCTTTAAAGTTTAAACTTATGTACATATACAAAACAGCTATCCAACCTTATGTATACAGAAAACATAAACTGATATTTGTCATAGGCATGTTATAACCACACGGCTAATAGTTACTACCATGTAAACTTAGATTTTTTTTGGTTAAACTAAAAAATGGTAAGTACCTACGACACGTGGTGACTTCTAGGTACCGGAATCCCGTTCGATACAGTAAAAGTACCGCCCATTTATCCTAAAAAAGGGTACTATCAATTTAGAGTTTGGTACCAATTTGGTGCTGTGCTCATCCTACGGATTACTTTATTCTATGCACGAGTCACACAAATTGAACCGGTCTATGAGTCCATGAAATTTGAAACCCAATGGCCCAATTATCCCTCTATATATATTTCTCTACGTGGTGATAAGAACCATAATAAAATTAAACATCATCGATCATACGTTCAAACCCTCTACCTTGGTAAATCGAGATTGGGTATCCTTGTTGTGTTTGATTATTCAAACCTAAGCAGCCATGGTTCGAAAAC
This sequence comes from Glebionis coronaria, assembly GCA_025667525.1. Lineage (NCBI taxonomy): Eukaryota > Viridiplantae > Streptophyta > Magnoliopsida > Asterales > Asteraceae > Glebionis > Glebionis coronaria. Next base: position 11,002 of record JANFOE010001837.1, read on the forward strand.
TCAAGACAGCAAACGAAGATTACATACCTTTGGAAATCCATGAAGAAATCATGAAAAGGCTTCCCGTGGAATCAGTGATTCGATTCAGAACGGTTTCAAAACCATGGAAGTCTCTCATCGATAGCTCTAGATTCATTGCTGGTTACCGCATACAAAAACATCGTTTACTTGTAGTGTCCAGTGAGCCAGAAGATATAAATTATACCAAGAAAAAGTATTGATCCATTGCGGACGATAATACTTTCCATCAATAGAAACTTGTCCTAACTCTTCCTCTTAACGGAATTTGTTTGCTAATCGGAAGCTCTCACGACTTGTTATGTATTTTATGTAAAAATTTGGTTGTTATGTGGAATCCTACTATCAGAAAATCTAATCGGAAAATTTGGTTGTTATGTATTTTATGTAAAAATTTGGTTGTTATGTGGAATCCTACTATCAGAAAATCTAATCGGCTTGTCCTGACTCTTCCCCTGTCTCTTGACAAAAAATGTATCCTAATCGGAAGCTCTCACGGCTTGTTATGCTTTTTATGCGAAAAATCAGTTGTTATGTGGAATCCTACTATCAGAAAGTCCGTTTCTATTGATGTGCCGAGTGTGATGATCTATGGTTATGAAACTATGTATGGTTTTGGTGTTTGTCCTGGTACGTCTGACCTTAAGCTTGTGAAGATGATATTTGATCTTAAATTGGGGGAAAGTTCAGTCGAAGTTTTTACATTAAGCTCCAGGGTTTGGAGACGTCCACATGGTAATTTAATTACCCCGTAAACAAATTTGCATCAGCAGCAATCAGTCTCAGGTATATATAGATGGTGTATTTACTGGGATGCTTATGGTTATATTCTCTTAGATAGTGAAACTTATTGGCATTCCAAATTGATTCTTTCATTTTCTACAAGAAGTGAAGAATTTGCAGAAATAAGCTATTGACGTCAATCCCATGGATCGAGTTTATGGTGTATGGATGTTGATGAATCCTGGTGAGCCAAAGTCGTTTACAAAGATATACAACATTAACTTAGATGATGCATCGTTGCAAGATATATTTGCATTTAAACGGAATGGTGAAGCTATAGTTAAAATAAATGAAGATGCGGATGATGCTCTTTTTGCTTACGAACCCAACTCGAAACAAATCAGATTTGCTATTTCACATTCATACTATCTGTGTTGCTACACAGAAACGCTACCTTTGCTTGATCATTGACAATGTAGTATTCAGATTGACGCAATAAAAAGTTCATGGCAGCATTTGTTAATGTGGGACTAAGAACAGGCGACAATGCGACATTCTCAATTGATGTTTCTGATAGCAGTAGTGAGATCATTGGTTTTACTGTATATCATGATCATCATGCAGTAACACTTTTGTTGAAAGTCAGTTAAGCTATATTAGAGGTATGTTAGTTTAATGAATCACTTTTTTCTTGTAGCTTGGTTAGATTTGGGTTGATCTTTTTAGCTTTTGATCGATGACAACAAGCTTAATAAAAGACGCTTAATCAAGTTCTTAATAATAATATGCATTTTGGCCTTCATCGTTGTCGTTGAGGACTATGGCCAATATGGTTTACTCACATTTCATCTTTCGTTTGCCATAAACATGACAATCCAAATAATGGGTAGTTTCGATCTTCAACTTTGAGTATGTAATTTTGAACATGTTCGCTAATTTTTTTTTCCGAAAAAAGCTTTAGTCATACAAATTGTGTTAGTAGAACCCGTTCAGTTGTATTACCATTACCGTTCAGCGTTCTTATTAGTAGTGGCATGTTGGGTGTAAACGAGTTAGAAATTATTTGATTAACATTGTTTGGTTGGCAAAACACTAAAACCTGCAAAAGATACACCATAAAAGTGCAACCATATTTCTCGGGTTTCAAAATTTTCACATACTCCAGTGACATCCTTCTGTTTTGAGTTCTTGAACCAAGCGCACTCGTTGTCTATAAATAGTACTGAAGCAATAAATATGATTCAAAACAGAACAAAATATAACAACGAATGAACCAAATGCCAATTACTTTGGCCTAACCAACGCTTAGTAGATATACATTTGACGAAGAGCATTATGCGCCCTACACTTTTCTTCCCTTTATTAAGTTTGTATATCTCATTAAGTTTTTTATTAAGCTTTTAATTTGTTAGTTTATACTTTATGAGCATATGTACATATATTTTTTTTTATCTTACTAACCTATTAGAGTTTAATATGTATCCTCAAATCATATTCAACCTATAGCACTTATTTCAAAAGCTCGTAAGCATCAGCTAGCTTATGTTAACAGCTTAACACTAACAATCTTAGGTAAAAGTTGTTCATATAAGCCAACATACAACAAGTGGCATAGTTGTCACTGGAACAATGAAATTGAAAATGTTAAGAAATTTCTTAGTTCCAAATTCCTTATTAAGGATCTTGGTAAACTAAAGTATTTCTTAGGAATTGAAGTTATTGAGTCTGATAACATTTTGTTTTTAACTGAAAGGAAGTATTGTTTAAAGGTACTCTCAGAGTTTGGTATGCTTGCATGCAAACCTTGTGGTATTCCTATAGAAACTAAAATTACTTCTGTTAAGAACAAGCCTGTTTTAGACAAACCTTTGATTGGTATTAATAATTACCGGACACTTGTTGGTAAATTGATTTACTTGACCCATACAAGACCTGATATGCAGTACATGTTCTTAGTCAGTTTATGCATGCACCTTTAGAATCACATTTGAAACTTGCTTTTAAAGTTCTAAGATATTTGAAAAATTCACCTGGTAAAGGAATTTCTTTTTCTAAAAGTAATCTTGAACTTAGTGTTTTTGTTGATAATGCAAAGCTACAAGAAGGTTTGTAACTAGGTGTTCTATGTTTTTAGGTAAGTCTCTTATATCTTGGAAAAGTAGGAAGCAATCTATGCTTGCTAAATCTTCTGCTCGGGCAGAATATAGAGCAATGAATACTGTTACTTGTGAAGTTATTTGGATCATTAAAATCCTGACTGAATTGAATGTTAATATCTCTCTTCCTGTTCCTATACATTGTGATAATAGTTCAACAATCCAAATTGCTGCTAATCCTGTTTTCCATGAGAAAACAAAGCATTTTGAGATTGAACTATTTTTCTTGAGAGAAAAAGTTGTTGATGGTATTGTTAAGACAGTGAAAGTTAAGTCAGAGGATAATGTTAAGTTTTGTGATTTGCTTGGCTTATATGACATGTACAAGAGTTAGTCTATGGGGGAATGTTAAAAGTATACACTTGTATACTTCTGTATCCTAACTCTTGTACACAAGGACCAGTTTTGCCTAATGTCCAAACTAAAAGGTAAGGAAGGTAAGTTTTATTATCTTTATCCATATTTGTAGTTGTATTATTGTGCAGGGACTAAAGGTTGCAAATACTAAGGACTTGGGAGCGCAATAAAGAAAGAATTGGAGGATTGCTTTGCAAAGTAGTATATAAATTAGTTTTAGCTGTTTGGTAGCTTAATCGTTCCATTATTCTCTCATTGTTTTCATATAGTTGACTTGGTGTTCTTGGTTTCTGGTTGTATTCGTTTGGTATTGATCTCAATTTTTGAGATCTTGTTTTTTTTCTTTGAGTTGTAATTGTATAATCACAAACCCAGATATTACATTTGAAGTAATAGTCTGAGGCAGTTAATAAGAAAAATGGGTGGTTGGTTGAATTAGTTTTGGTGTTATCTTGATCTTTGTATAATTTTCCACAACTATAAACTCGAAGCACTAATTCCTAACTCGCCGTTGAAAAAAACCTATTAATAATCATTCAAATCATCAAGTTTCTCTAAATCATCTCAGTCTTCATCATTGAAAAAAATGAAAGTATGTTAAAAGAATAATATTAGTTTTATATATGCTTGTAGGTATGTAAACCTTATAAGTTTTGAAACCTTTGTAAGTTACGACTATTTTCATTTAATTAATGGTTGCGTTTTTTACACGAGGTTTGATACAACAACAACAACAACAATACCCAATCCCGCAAAAGCAGGGTATGGGGGAGGTAGTGTTATTTTTTTGGGAAACCCTCGGATAAGAACACTGCTTTCGAGTACACCTCCGGCTACGCAAATAAGATAACATTTATAAAGGCTAAATCTATTTAAAATTTATTATCAGAAGCCACGTGAGTGGGGAAAAGCCAGGTTTCTCAAAGTTAAAATTTTTTACACTTCAACAGACATCTGGTATACTTGTCAAATCAAGTGAAACAAATGTTTTCATATAAAATTCATAAAGCATTCCTCCAGCACAATAACTTAAGGTAGGGGAGTAAAAGTACTCAAAATGAACCAGATAATATCATAGCAAACATGCGATAACAAAATTAGGAAATGAGGAAGTTACCAATGAAGTCTTATTTGGTAACTGGTACACGGAGACCGTATTTCCTCAATTTTTGTGGCAGATAGCAATCAATTAGATAGTCGTAGGATAATGCTTCCACTGGTACCTTGTACGGAACTTTACCCGACATGAGACGCAATTGCCCACGAAAATGGCGATGATGCGGCCGTTGATAAGACAATTCAACCAAATCCGAGCATTCGTTTACATTACATTTCTCATGTAATGTATGCCCTGCAAGTACTCTAGCTTTAACTAACTCAGGGACATCACATGGCTGAATCCCTAACCAGTCTATATCCAGTTGATCATAATGGATCAAATCTGACATTGTCTTTATAGAGCGTGGGATACAATCCAAAAGAGCAAACAACTGCAATTTTAAAACCCCGCCTTTGTTCAACATATACAATAATTTTCTTGTAGAATAATCAGGTGCCCTACCCATGACCACAATCACACAAGGAAACAAAGAGTAAAACCGACTAGCGTGTAAACGCATAGCCAAATCAAGTTTGTCAACCAAAAGTACAAACTTGGCAGAAATATTGGTTACCATAATCCCATCCACATCCAAAGGAATGTTTGCAACTGTATGAGTGCAATCAGTCAGATTATGAAGACGATCTTCGAACACAATTCCACCTATAACACGTCCCATATCTTCTATATGTTCATCTGAATCATCTCCTGCATCTAACAACATGTCTTCTGGAGATTCATTTGTATCATCGGAATTAGCAAACGTCCCTGTGTCTTCAGGAAAATCATCTTTTTCAATAGGAGCGAAGAAGAATGGTGGGAATTTATCCAACAGAGATGGAGGTATACTATCATCTTCCGAATCTAGTTTGGAATTAGCAAACGTCGATGTGTCTTCTGGAACATCATCTTTTTCAATAGGAGCAAAGAAGAATGGTGGGAATTTATCCAACAGCGATGGAGGTATACTATCATCTTCCGAATCTAGTTCGGAATTAGCAAACGTCGATGTGTCTTCTGGAAAATCATCTTTTTCAATAGGAGTGAAGAAGAATGGTGGGAATTTATCCAACAGAGATGGAGGTATACTATCATCTTCCGAATCATCAGAGCTTAAAACTTTCTTTTCTTTTGCACCCATTATTAAATCGGAGAAAGAACACAAACCCTAATTATTCTTTCGATTTTAAGCCGACCTGTCAATCTAAAACCCACCCAAACAAATGGCCCATTTACAACTTATTCGATTACTAGGCTTAATAATTGTTGCAACATAAAATTTGCCCAACCTACAAAAATCAGCCTAATACCAACTTGTATACTATGCTATCTTTTATTTTAGCAAAAGATATTTGCTTTTCAAATCATTCCTTTTTTAGTAATGTTAATTTGATTTTAAATTTCCGATTTATATATTGATTAAAATATCTTAAATAAAATCGTGAAAGATATATCCACAGAGTTCCAATCCAATCTTTCATATCCCAATGCCCTAGTTCTTGTGATACTATCTATCACAGTCTTCAGTTCTTGGTTTTGCAGCGAAACCCTAACTTCGAAGAAACATCATGTTTCAAATTGAATCACGGCAACCGTACCCGAATAACAACGAATGGAGTTGGTGGATATGCAGTTGCATATCCGGATAATAGATAAGACGCCACGGAGTACGTAACAACCCTAATTCTAAAGGTGGTTGTTCTGGAGTTCAGGTTCATCAATATATTAGTGACTTTGATACAATAGATTAAAGGTGTAACCTTCCTTTGACAACCATTAGCATTTTGTATATCTACATTATAAGGTTATTTCCTCAACTGGTAATTTAATTCATTATCACGTGTTTTTTGAAGTAATGTTTCATTTGCAAAACTTTTTACAGCCATTTGAATTTGACTTATTTTTGTTTTTACCTTTTTTCCATCACAAATGCACCAGTTTAATTGGATTAAAAAATAGGTTAGTTTCGCGAGTAAAATGCAGATATAGTTAATGTGGTATGTTATTTTTAGGCGTCATACCTGTGAGGATAGTTTAAGTTCATTTTGGTACCTTCACCTAACAGGGCATATGTTTTGACTAACGAGGCATATGTTTTGACTCTTATCATGATTTAACAAAAGGACAAAATTGTCTTTTCTTTTGTTTCTATAAGAATAACAGTTTATAAATTCTTTACAACTGACAGAAGCCCGATCCATAATAACAAGCCATAAACTACCTCATTAACTTTTTTTGTTACATAATTACAACAGACAATTTGTATATATTGAGCTTAGTGGAACCTAAAATGTCAGGTGAATCATCATGTTTAAGTGAAATGATGTTTTGCGCTTATAAAGTTCGGATATAGGAAACATATGCTTATGAAGCCACGAAGGCCGGATCAGATACCTAAATCATATAGAGTGATTGATATAATTATATTTTTGTACTTCGAAAGTAATGTCGCAAGTAATCAAATTAGACACATCATGATCTTCTAAATACAATAAACTTGAAATAATATTTTCTTAGTAATTTAATCATGCTTTCCATGACCCCTGACATCATGACCAGCAGTAATAGTTTCATCATTTGGAAATGTGTATTACTAAGAGCACAAGGTGTGGTTGGCTTGAGCCGTGGGAATAACACCATATTTTTATCACGGTATCGTTAAATTAGTCCAAATGATCTCACAACACCAAAACCCAACATCAAAATTTGAGGCTCCTTGGTTGGCTTGAGCCATGGGAAAAAGTTGGGCCCACTTTAAAAAAAATAAAAATAATAGTTATTAATTACGCGAAACACGAAAACGCGAGAACCGGTACGGTTCTCGCGTTTTCGCGCGAAAACGCGCGTTGTTCCCTCGGCGCCAGGCTCGAGAACGCGAAATGAGGTGTCGTTGGTGCGTTTTCGTGTGGCGTTTTCCCCTCGACGCAACCTAAAAACTCACCGTGTGCTCTAACGTTCTACAAACTCACCTAAAAACGCAACCTAAAAACTCACCGTGTACCCTGTATTCAAGTACTTAGACTATTTGGTTCTGGTCTTTTCCTTTCTTCATGTTCATAACGTGAGTAGGAAGACAAACTTGTATTAGCAAATAGTAGCAATACACTTTTGATGCAATACACTTTTATTTTTGTTTTTGTTTTTTTTACACAGGCTTAAGGATACTGCGTGATCAAACTAAGCTACAAAAGGAGCTAAGTCTCATCTTGAACATAAGAACAACAATAAACAGAATAGACCAAACCAAAATAACTATGTCAATTGGGAACAAAAGAACCGTTGAAACAATAAACTAAATGAAACTTTGGAACATAGTGAAACTTATGTTAGAAATATAAAGGAATAAGAAAGCATCGAAGTAGAAAAGAGAAAGGAAGAATAAGGAATAAACTTATGAACACTATAACTGGAACGCAATTTACAGATTGTATGTTCTAATTTTCGTTAGTATGGATGGAGCTCTAAAAAATAGTTGGGTATAAATTAGATAGAATATGTAAATAAAATAGAAAAGACAATTTTGTCCTTTGATTAAATTATGGTAACGGTCAACACATGACCTCCATTAAGTCAAGGTATCAAAATGGACTCAAACTATCCCCACAGGTACGGTGCCTACACTTTCAGAAAAATAGGTAGGATATATGCAAAATTGACATATCATACCGCATTTTACTCTTAGTTTCGCCTAATTTACGCGATTTCAGGCTCGCAGGAGGTGTGCCGAAGGATTTGGAGTTGCGCAAGAATATGTCAGGTAATAAGCTTATAGGTTCAATACAGAATAATATATGTGTTGTCAAATTGCGCCTCTGTAGTGTTTTGATTCGGTTCCCTCTTATTTTACATAAATTGTCTTGCAGTCTGAAAACATCAGCCCAAATAGTGCATTGACCTGCAACTTTTATTATTTTGTATATTTCATTGTTGTTGAAAGACAAAACCTGATCCTTTTTGGTTTTTGAGTTGTGACTGATTTTGTTCCAACCAACTTAGCAAAGTATTTGATACCTTTTTTTCTTAATTTTAGGGCGACAACGTGCCTCCACCTTTTATGTCTTTTGTAGAACTAGCATATTTCTAATTATAAGCAATATATGACTCTAAATAATCACATAGAATCATGGTCAGTTTTCTTGCAGCTATATATTCAATATATATTAGTAGTATATATATTACTCACAAAATGTTCTATTGGTAAGGTCTTTGGCTTAACAAAAGGTCAATTCAAAACTCGCTAGGTGACAGGTGTGTACATTTGATCGTGGCACGGAAAGGTCGGAAACTGTCGCGGGATTAACCCGGTGAGACAACGTACATCTGAGTAAAAAAAGACTCGCCGTTTCAAGGGTTTCACGGGTCCGGTTCACGTCATGTTTAAAATTATAATACACGGGTTCGGTTCATGATTATTTTTACAAGTTTAATTAGTTTTACAAGTATATTTAGTTTACAAGTTATTTAACATGGCATATAATTAATTTAATTAAAACATGAACTTAGGTTTATTATTATTATTTAATAATACATTCTTTTAACCTAAGTATTTTATTATTTAATTTAGACTATAATAATTAATTAATTATTAAAAACATGACATATAATTAATTAATAATCATGACTTAGGTTATATTTAAAATAGATATTAATACATGTTTAACCTAAGTATTTTATACACTTTAATTTAATTAAATCATTCTTATATTTAATTAAATTTTATAACCTATAGTTTATCTAATTAACATGTTATAATTAATAAACTATATTATTAATCACATGACTTAGTATATTTAATCAATAAAACTAAGCTTATATTATTAGCTTATTTCTAAATATGGAAACTTTCTATTTTAGTAAACTTACTATTTTTGGAAACTTTCTATTTTTAGAAACTTATCTATTTTAAGAAGTTAATCTATTTTTGGAAACTTTCTATTTTTGGAAACTTTCTATTTTTGGAAACTTTCTATTTTTAGAAACTTTCTATTTTAGGAAACCTGCTATTTTTAGGAAGTTACTTATTATTACACAACAAGTATAATAATACAAGTAATACTTAATCAGAATATATAGAATACATGATAAACACAGCATAACGCTCGAATCAGTAAAACAAGACATGAACATGTAAAATAAGCTAAGACATGATATAAACCAGTTACGTACTCAGTAATCCGAATACTTATACACGTATACTAGTAGCATTAGTGAGATCGAAGTATGACTCTCTTCCGTTCTTCTTCTTCGTTCACTGGACTCAAGGTACGGATTTCCCGTCCTTCAGTAAGGACAATCTCTTCTTTCATTAGGATTTCCCATATGCAGCCAACTGTTTTCCCTAGTAGTTACAGATTAAATGCTTATGTTTTATTAGTTACCTTAGCCATATACATGCATGACCAGTTTCACCTAGTTATGGAGGTACCATAACCATAACACTAGAGACACTAGTGTTATGACTTCACCACGGCGGAGTGATAGCTCGTGGCGTTCCTTTTTAGTTATTTGGCCATTATATTATTATATTATCATGTGGGGTGTATGGGTGCATCTAGTTACATGTTTCAATCAGGATTTCATGGTGAATGTGGTGTGTGCCTTGCATCCTTCACAAGGAGCTGATCCCTCCTACCCACTTACTAGTTAATTAGAGGCATCCCCTCTAATTTGTATGATGAGGTCACCCTCCAATTATTCATGCACGTTATTGACCTCATGACCTATATTGGCTATTTTGGTACAATAACTAATACATATTTTCATAAGTAACATAAGCTATGTTTTCAGAACTAAAACCAGTTAACATGACAAACAACTAGGTTTTCCAGGACTTATACATTTCTGTTGCTATTAGTCTTATTTATGTTTCAGCCATTCATACTATGTTGTATATCCGTGCATTGAGCGTTATGCTCAGCCGTTACTTTCCTTTCTATGTCCCAAAACGGCAGGTACCCAAGGACGGACTCGAGCATTTGGAGGAAGTGCATAGGATGGAAGCTGCCATAAACTTCTTCTCCTTTTTGCCATATACTTATGCTTGTCTAGTTTTTCCTAGTTCATTTACTTTATTTATGTTTTGGGATTATGTTTGGGAACCGATGTTTGATTCCAGTTTTCCCTATGGTCATGTATGTTTTACTACGTATTACCTTGCATGCTTTGATGACACGCCATAATAACACGTAACGGTTCACTTATCAAAGTGGGGTGTTACAGTTCGCAACCATGCTTTTGTCAAGCTGCATGGCAAAAAACGTAGTGAGTCTGGTCGTGAACTTGGAGAATGGTACTAATATTAACTCTTATCGGGTTTTATAAAATTTCCTTCATTTTCATGTTATAATTTACATGGCTTGTTACATCTTTTTAGGGGCTCGATAACTACTTGAGCGTAAAGCAGGTGACTCGGGTTACATATCGAACGATGCTTGGGGTTGCTATACACCACCATCTCTTAAGCTTTAAGAGGAGTGGAGGACACAAGTCCAATGTACCATTATTAAAGGCAGCCCGGAACGCAAGTCCAATGTACCATATACAATCAACACATACATCTAATTTAATTTTTTTTACTATTTATTAACAAATCAACCCAACCTATATAGTGTCACCAGGATCACCATATTCGTGGTTGAGGGAAATAGAATGTGAAAAACATGGCTACTTATCCATCTTCTTACTACATGTGCTAATTGGTTACCATTATGGCTGCTGGTAGAATTGTAGCTTGCTAATCGAATGCTTAAAGGGTGGGCTGGTTTATACAAATGAAAAAGATATGTATGGCGAGGTTCCAAGATCACACAACGAACTGCTCGTTGAAAGTTGGTTCCTAACTTTTAATATAATAGCAATATTTTTTAATATAAAAATATTATTTGGGTCCATTTTGTCCTCTGACCAATCGGAGAGAGTAACGAGTAAATTAAGTCATAATAATGTACTACTATTTATAAGACATCATATTCAAGTAGTTAGAGCATCAACTATAGTATTTCATGAAAATGTTTTAAAGTTATGTTTCTGTGGTAGTAGACGCCTTTGGTGAGTTAAAACTAAAACTTTTTAATTCAGTTGCCCAACTTATGCAAGTAATTTTGTTCAACAACTAATGAATGAGACACTTTTATTTTTTTTGTTAGTAGAGATCTCAGATGCATTGTGATGTTTTGATTCATGTCTGTGTATTATAAATGCATATGGTGCATCAATGTAATCCTCAGAGCTTTTATGCTTTTTATATTTGTTGATTATATAAGAATGTGCGGGAATGATATTTTGTTAAACATCCTTTAGTATTTCTTCTCACACAGTAGGTCAATTGTGATTATTTATCCCTATACCCCTTCCATCACAATTTTATTTACATACCATTTTATACACAGAGGTTTCATTGGTTTGTGATTTGGTGGGCAAAGACGTAGATGCATATAGCTCCTTCTCAAGCCATTCGTACCATGACTCATGACGTAAGTAAATAGTTTCAAAGATAATAGTTTCATGATGTGAATGTAATTTCTCTTGCTCCATCAATGTTTCTTTTTCTCCAGCTAATGTGAACATAAATTCCTGTCCGTTTTAATTTTGCGAATACTATCAATAAAGTTTAGGAGAACACAAATTCATAAGTGGGTGTCTATTTTTCGACTCTATTTTCTTGTATGGCCAACTTTATGTTGGATTGTTAAGACGGATATCACGTAAAACTACAAAGGTATTAGTTGGTCAATGAGAAGTCTATCCCTCAAATGACGTGTACGAAGATGTTTTATGCAACAAGTAATGTGCGTTATAGATTTTATTTCATACTCGTGTAATGTTTCACTTTCATTTCACTAAATGTTTTTATATGTTGTCTGATACATGTTAAGAATTTATCTACGAGAGTTTGCAATTTCATCATCTTTTCACATTAAAAGAAACACTTACTCTAATATCGCATATCATTATTTAAATGTAGCTATGCATTTCCGCTGCTATGCGCGGGTATTCGTCTAGTTAAAATTAGAATTTGATAATTTGATTTTTTTCAACCACAACTTTCAACCACGGATGTTTTCTTTAAGTTGCCTAATTCGAGTTAATTGTTAAAGTTGCCATGTTGGTGAAATGGTTTACTATAATTAGAATTTGATAATTTGATTTTTCAACCACAGCTTTCAATCACCGAGGTTTTCTTTAAGTTGCACAATTTCTTTGTTTTTTGTTAAAGTTTCCTAAATTGTTGGTTTTTCAAGTTTCAAGTTTCAACTTTACAACAAATGGGATAAACTCTTTATATGGTACTAGACGTATACCCGCGCATAGCGGCAGATAGTTTACGACATCCTAATTGATTTGGTGGTTGAACCGATAACTTGGTGACTCGACCAGATTGATCTAGTGATCGAACCCGTAGCACGGTGACTCGACCGGGTCGACACGGTGACTCGAACGGGTTGACACAGTGATCGAACCCGTCACGCGATGATCGAACCCATAATGTAGTGGCTAATACACTTGTTTTTTATTTAACCATTATGTTTATATATAAAAATATAGAAATATTGAATTTTCAACTTTTTCAACTTTTAAAATGTGCTTTTTATATATTAGTGTAGAAGTATAAATATAGATAATTTCATTTTGTTTTTTATTTAACCATTATCTTATTTCTATTAACTTTTTCAACAACACTAATCACAAAAGCTCAAAGCTCGTAAGCGTCAGCTAGCTCATGTTAACGCTAATGTATTGATTTCGTCAGGTTATAAAGGATCAAAGTGTAAGAAAAAATAAGTGGGCGTTTGGTCTAGTGGTATGATTCTTGCATCGGGTGCAAGAGGTCCCGAGTTCGATTCTCGGAACGGCCCTTTTTTACAAATCTATATATTTTTCTTTTTGGAGCTTATTTGACCTATAAATTATAAACATTTTAACTGATGACTATTGTTTTCACATATATAAAACAAGTTTGAACTTTATAACTGATCACACTTTTAAATGTGTGATTATGCTTTAGAAACTGAGTAAATTATATCATTTTGTTGTAGTGTAGGCTTGATAACCTGTGGGTTAAAGACCTTAAACAATATTAAGTAAGCATGGGCTCTCGATACATGGTTCGGCTAATAATCTTTATGTATTTGAAACTTGAACCTATCTTGAGTGCTTTTCCTTGATCCTAAGTTAAACCTTGTGATTATGCCTGTATTTATAAGGTTGCAAAGGAGCCATACAGACATAAACTGATATTTGCAATAGGCATGTTATAACCACACGGCTAATAGTTACTACCATGTAAACTTAGATTTTTTTGGTTAAACTAAAAAATGGTAAGTACCTACGACACGTGGTGACTTCTAGGTACCGGAATCCCGTTCGATACAGTAAAAGTACCGCACATTTATCCTAAAATACGGTACTATCAATTTAGAGTTCGGTACCAATTTGGTACTGTGCTCATCCTACGGATTACTTTATTCTATGCACGAGTTACACAAATTGAACCGGTCTATGAGTCCATGAAATTTGAAACCCAATGGCCCAATTATCCCTCTATATATTACGTTACCTTGGTAAATCGAGATTGGGTATCCTTGTTGTGTTTGATTATTCAAACCTAAGCAGCCATGGTTCGAAAACTCAAGACAGCAAACGAAGATTACATACCTTTGGAAATCCATGAAGAAATCATGAAAAGGCTTCCCGTGGAATCATTGATTCGATTCAGAACGGTTTCAAAACCATGGAAGTCTCTCATTGATAGCTCTAGATTCATTGCTGGTTACCGCATACAAAAACATCGTTTACTTGTAGTGTCCAGTGAGCCAAAAGATATAAATTATACCAAGAAAAAGTATTTATCCATTGCGGACGATAATACTTTCCCTCAACAGAAACTTGTCCTGACTCTTCCTCTTAACGGAATTTGTTTGCTAATCGGAAGCTCTCACAGCTTGTTATGTATTTTATGTAAAAATTTAGTTGTTATGTGGAATCCTACTATCAGAAAATCTATTTCTATTGATGTGCCGGGTGCGACGATCTATGGTTATGAAACTGTTTATGGTTTTGGTGTTTGTCCCGATACGTATGACCCTAAGCTTCTAAAGATGATATTTAATCGTAAGTTGGGGAAAATTTCAGTCGAAGTTTTTACATTAAGCTCGGGGGTTTGGAGACGTCCACATGGTAATCTACCCCGAAAATCAATTTGCATCACAGACTCTCAGGTAAATATAGAATATAGATGGGTGTATTTACTAGGATGCTTATGATCGTATTCTCTTGCCTGGTGGAGTTTTTCGTCATTCCAGATTGATTCTTTCATTTTCTACAACGAGCTGAGTGAAGAATTTGCATAAATAAGCTATCCTGACTCTTTAGCACTCAAGGATGGAAATGGTTTGAGGATATCTAAGTTGAGGGAATCTCTTGTTTTGATTTAAATCAATCCCACGGGTCGAGTTTATGGTGTATGGATGTTGATGAATCCAGCCGATCCAAAGTCGTTTACAAAGATATACTGTACAACATTAACTTAGATGATACATCGTTGCAACATATATTGGCATTTAAACCGAGTGCAGTGGTGAAGCTATAGTTAAAATAAAAGAAGATGCGGATGATGCTCTTTTTGTTTATGAACCCAACTCAAAACAAATCAGTTTTGCTATTTCATTCACACTCACGCTATCTGTGTTGCTACACAGAAACCCTACTTTTGGTTGATCATTGACAGTATCGTATTCGGATATACGCAATAACAGAAATGATGGCAGCATTTGTTAATGTGGAGCTAAGAACAGGCGACAATGCGACATTCTCAATTGACATTTCTGATGATATCATGAACATTATGCAGAACCTTTGTTTAATGAATTGCTTTTTGCTTGTAACTTGGTTAGATTTGGGTTGATCTTTTTAGCTTTTAATGACAAGTTTAAGGTACTAAAAGACATGCTTAATCAAGTTCTTAATAATAAAATGCAATTTGGCCTTCATCGTTGTCGTTGAGGACTATGGCCAATGGGGTTTACTCGCATTTGATCTTTCGTTTGCCATAAACATGACAATCCAGTTAATGGTAGTTTCTTCAACTTTGAGTATGTTATTTTGAACATGTCTGCTAATTTTTTTTCCTAAAAAATCTTTATTTATACAATTTGTGTTAGTAGAACCCGTTAAGTTGTATTACCATTACTATTCGGCGTTCTTATTAGTAGTGTGATGTTCAGTGTAAATGAGTTAGAAATTATTTAATTAACGTTGTTTGGTTGGCAAAACACTAAAACCTCCAAAAGATACACCATAAAATTCTATGGATTAATTAATGTTGACTGAATATTTCTACTTGGAACGTGCATGGGAAATGGACTAAATAATTGTAGAAAGTAGTAGCTTCAACTTTTCATATTCTGTAACTCATTTCCTTTTTATATATAATGAAAGCTTTGGTTGTGAAGCAATAATCTAGTGTATCTTCCTCTTTTTGTTATCACCATTTACCATTAAAGCCTTCTTTAAACCAACATTTGGTATCAAGAGCAAGGTTGTTCAGTGTATGACAAAAATCATTCGATCCTCAGAAATGTATGTCGTTGCAAATACTTCAAACACTGTCAAAGAAAACCCAGTTACCTTTCAGTGCCCAATCCTCACTTCTACAAACTATACAACATGGGCTATTAAGATGGAAGCTATAATGGATGCCCAAGGGGTATGGGAATCCATTGAACACGCAGCTGGTGTGGCTGCGGACGAGAAGAAAAGTAAAATGGCTCGTGCTTTCATCTTCCATGCAATACCAGAAGATATTTTGATGCAGGTGGCCAAGAAGAAAACAGCCCGTGAAATGTGGGACTCGCTTAAAACCAGGTTCGTTGGAGCAGACCGTGTTCAAAAGGCGAGGTTGCACACGTTGAACAGTGAGTTCGAGGCACTCCGATTGAATGACAGCGAGTCCATTGACGAGTATGCGGGGAAGTTATCCGGAATGATCTCGAAGTATAACAGTGTCGGTGCGACACTCAAAGACGAAGAACTCGTTCGAAAACTTTTTGATACAGTGACCGAAAAATATATTCATCTTATTGCTTCAATGGAGCAATATTCGGATGTAGAAGAGATGCCATTTGAGGAAGTGATAGGTCGATTGAAAGCCTACGAAGACAGATTAAGGCTTCGACAAGGAGGGTCGACGGGGGAAAACTCAGTGTTGTTAACAAAGGTGGAGGGCCAGACAATATTAGTAAACAAACTAACAAGGCAATATTAGTAAACAAACTAACAAGGCACCTGGTGGTCGTGGTAGAGGCTGGAATGGTGGCAGAGGTTCGAATGGTGGTAGAGGCTGGAATGGTGGCACACGCGGTAGATATAGCACACATGGGGGTCGTAGATCAGGCCGAGGTCGGGGTGATCGATATGGCAAGAAACCGTCTCAAGAAGGGGAACCCTCAAACAGATATCCACGTGACAAAAGTCACATCAAGTGCTTCGAGTGTCTAGAATATGGGCACTTTGCATCAGAATGCATGAACAAAAACAAACCGGAACAAGAAGTGCACTTGACGAGGGAAATGGAAGAACAAGCTCTCATGTTGTGTGTTAAAGGAGAGGACAAGCCATCAATGTTTATGTTGAATGAAGATAAAGTGTTTCCTAAATTGCATGAAAGTCAGAAAAGTTGCAATCGAGACATGTGGTACCTCGATAACGGGGCAAGTAATCACATGACCGGGGAAAGAAACATGTTCTCAGAACTAAATGAAAGTGTCACGGACGGGTTTGGTTTGGTGATGGATCGACGGTTGAAATTAAAGGAAAAGGTGCCCTTGTGTTCCAATGCAAAAATGGTGACCAATTAATGGTCCCTGATGTGTATTTTATCCCATCTTTAACTAGCAATATTCTTAGCCTTGGTCAATTTACTGAAGTTGAGTACGATGTGTGGTTGCATAATGAATATCTGAAATTTTATAATGAACAAAGGATGCTTGTGTTGAAGGTGCAACGTTCGTCAAACATGTTGTATAAAATAGAGTTAAAGATTGCAAAACCGGCTTGTTTGGCAGCTTCGGCGTGCCCGCTTGGGACATGCAAACTTCTACGCATTAGAATTGACGGGAAAGAAAAGGATGGTGACCGGAATGCCATGTGTCTCACATCCAAAACAAGTGTGCAGCGGGTGTGTTGTAGCAAAACAAGCGAGGCAAAGTTTTCCAAATGAAGCTCAGTGGAGAGCGTCCAAGCCGTTGGAACTTTTACATGCTGATATATGTGGGTTTATTTACTCAGATCAAAGGATGAAGCATTAGCAAAGTTAAAGATATTCAAAGCTCAAGTTGAGACATAAACTGAGCATAAGGTGAAGGTACTAGGGACCGATCCTAGGGAGGGGGGGGGGGGGGGGGGGGTTAACTCTCATGCCTTTGTTAAGTTTTGTCAAGAAGAAGGTATTAAAAGGCAAACCATGGCACCGTATACTCCACAACAAAACGGTGTTGTGGAGCGGAGAACAGAACCGTAGTAGAAATACACGATCATTGTTGAAAGGCATGAACCTACCAGATTCATTATGGGCCGAAGCAGTTCGCCATGCGGTTTATTTACATTACATAAGCAGGTTATGGGGGAGGTAAAGTGTAGACAGCTCATGCCCCTATCTTTCGGGAAACCCTCGGATAAGGTGAATGCTTCCGAGTAGACCTCCGGCTATGCAAATAAGATAACATTTATTAAGGCTAAACCTCATGCCTTTGTTAAGTTTTGTCAAGAAGAAGGTATTAAAAGGCAAACCATGGCACCGTATACTCCACAACAAAACGGTGTTGTGGAGCGGAGAACAGAACCGTAGTAGAAATACACGATCATTGTTGAAAGGCATGAACCTACCAGATTCATTATGGGCCGAAGCAGTTCGCCATGCGGTTTATTTACATTACATAAGCAGGTTATGGGGGAGGTAAAGTGTAGACAGCTCATGCCCCTATCTTTCGGGAAACCCTCGGATAAGGTGAATGCTTCCGAGTAGACCTCCGGCTATGCAAATAAGATAACATTTATTAAGGCTAAACCTATTTAAAATTTATTATCAGAAGCCACGTGAGTGGGGAAAAGCCAGGTTTCTCAAAGTTAAAATTTTTTACACTTCAACAAAACCCGACATCTGGTATACTTGTCAAATCAAGTGAAACAATTGTTTTCATATAAAATTCATAAAGCATTCCTCCAGCAAAATAACATAAGATAGGGGAGTAAAAGTACTCAAAATGAAGCGCGATAACAAAATTAGGAAATGAGGCAGTTACCAATGAAGTCTTACTTGGTAACTGGGACACGGAGACCGTATTTCCTCAATTTTTGTGGCAGATAGCAATCAATTAGATAGTCGTAGGATAATGCTTCCACTGGTACCTTGTACGGAACTTTACCTGACATGAGACGCAATTGCCCACGAAAATGGCGATGATGCGGCCGTTGATAAGACAATTCAACCAAATCCGAGCATTCGTTTACATTACATTTCTCATGTAATGTATGCCCTGCAAGTACTCTAGCTTTAACTAACTCAGGGACATCACATGGCTGAATCCCTAACCAGTCTATATCCAGTTGATCATAATGGATCAAATCTGACATTGTCTTTATAGAGCGTGGGATACAATCCAAAAGAGCAAACAACTGCAATTTTAAAACCCCGCCTTTGTTCAACATATACAATAATTTTCTTGTAGAATAATCAGGTGCCCTACCCATGACCACAATCACACAAGGAAACAAAGAGTAAAACCGACTAGCGTGTAAACGCATAGCCAAATCAAGTTTGTCAACCAAAAGTACAAACTTGGCAGAAATATTGGTTACCATAATCCCATCCACATCCAAAGGAACGTTTGCAACTGTATGAGTGCAATCAGTCAGATTCTGAAGACGATCTTCGAACACAATTCCACCTATAACACGTCCCATATCTTCTATATGTTCATCTGAATCATCTCCTGCATCTAACAACATGTCTTCTGGAGATTCATTTGTATCATCGGAATTAGCAAACGTCCCTGTGTCTTCAGGAAAATCATCTTTTTCAATAGGAGCGAAGAAGAATGGTGGGAATTTATCCAACAGAGATGGAGGTATACTATCATCTTCCGAATCTAGTTCGGAATTAGCAAATGTGTCTTCAGGAAAATCATCTTTTTCAATAGGAGCGAAGAAGAATGGTGGGAATTTATCCAACAGAGATGGAGGTATACTATCATCTTCCGAATCTAGTTTGGAATTAGCAAACGTCGATGTGTCTTCTGGAACATCATCTTTTTCAATAGGAGCGAAGAAGAATGGTGGGAATTTATCCAACAGAGATGGAGGTAGATCATCTTCCGAATCATCAGAGCTTAAAACTTTCTTTTCTTTTGCACCCATTATTAAATCGGAGAAAGAACACAAACCCTAATTATTTCTTTCGATTTTAAGCCGACCTGTTCTCTCTACGTTTTACTTTTATTAAATGGACGCGTTTAAGTCTTGTCAATCTAAAACCCACCCAAACAAATGGCCCATTTACAACTTATTCGATTACTAGGCTTAATAATTGTTGCAACATAAAATTTGCCCAACCTACAAAAATCAGCCTAATACCAACTTGTATACTATGCTATCTTTTATTTTAGCAAAAGATATTTGCTTTTCAAATCATTCCTTTTTTAGTAATGTTAATTTGATTTTAAATTTCCGATTTATATATTGATTAAAATATCTTAAATAAAATCGTGAAAGATATATCCACAGAGTTCCAATCCAATCTTTCATATCCCAATGCCCTAGTTCTTGTGATACTATCTATCACAGTCTTCAGTTCTTGGTTTTGCAGCGAAACCCTAACTTCGAAGAAACATCATGTTTCAAATTGAATCACGGCAACCGTACCCGAATAACAACGAATGGAGTTGGTGGATATGCAGTTGCATATCCGGATAATAGATAAGACGCCACGGAGTACGTAACAACCCTAATTCTAAAGGTGGTTGTTCTGGAGTTCAGGTTCATCAATATATTAGTGACTTTGATACAATAGATTAAAGGTGTAACCTTCCTTTGACAACCATTAGTATTTTGTATATCTACATTATAAGGTTATTTCCTCAACTGATAATTTAATTCATTATCACGTGTTTTTTGAAGTAATGTTTCATTTGCAAAACTTTTTACAGCCATTTGAATTTCACTTATTTTTGTTTTTACCTTTTCTCGCATTTTCGTGTCGCGTTTTCGCGCGAAAACGCGCGTTGTTCCCTCTGCCCGAGGCTCGAGAACACGAAATGAGGTGTCGTTGGTGCGTTTTCGTGTGGCGTTTTCCCCTCGACGCAACCTAAAAACTCACCGTACCCTGTGCTCTAACATTACTTGGACTATTTGGTTCTAGTCTTTTCCTTTTTTCATGTTCATAACGTGACTTAAGTGAGTAGGAAGACAAACTTGTATTAGCAAATAGTAGCAATACACTTTTGATGCAATACACTTTTATTTTTGTTTTTGTTTTTTTTACACAGGCTTAAGGATATACTGCATAATCAAACTAAGCTACAAAAGGAGCTAAGTCTCATCTTGAACATAAGAACAACAATAAACAGAATAGACCAAACCAAAATAAGCATGTCAATTGGGAACAAAAGGACCGTTGAAACAATAAAGTAAATGAAGCTTTGAAACATAGTGAAACTTACGTTAGAAATATAAAGGAATAAGAAAGCATCGAAGTAGAAAAGAGAAAGGAAGAATAAGGAATAAACTTATGAACACTATACCTGAACGCAATTTACAGATTGTCTGTTCTAATTTTCGTTAGTATGGATGGAGCTCTAAAAAATAGTTGGGTATAAATTAGATAGAATATGTAAATAAAATAGAAAAGACAATTTTGTCCTTTGATTAAATTATGGTAACGGTCAACACATGACCTCCATTAAGTCAAGGTATCAAAATGGACTCAAACTATCCCACAGGTAGGGTGTCTACACTTTCAAAAAAATAGGTAGGATATATGCAAAATTGACATATCATACCGCATTTTACTCTTAGTTTCGCCTAATTTACGCGATTTCAGGCTCGCAGGAGGTGTGCCGAAGGATTTGGAGTTGCGCAAGAATATGTCAGGTAATAAGCTTACAGGTTCAATACAGAATAATATATGTGTTGTCAAATTGCGCCTCTGTAGTGTTTTGATTCGGTTCCCTCTTATTTTACATAAATTGTCTTGCAGTCTGAAAACATCAGCCCAGATAGTGCATTGACCTGCAACTTTTATTATTTTGTATATTTCATTGTTGTTGAAAGACAAAACCTGATCCTTTTTGGTTTTTGAGTTGTGACTGATTTTGTTCCAACCAACTTAGCAAAGTATTTGATACCTTTTTTTCTGAATTTTAGGGCGACAACGTGCCTCCACCTTTTATGTCTTTTGTAGAACTAGCATATTTCTAATTATAAGCAATATATGACTCTAAATAATCACATAGAATCATGGTCAGTTTTCTTGCAGCTATATATTCAATATATATTAGTAGTATATATATTACTCACAAAATGTTCTATTGGTAAGGTCTTTGGCTTAACAAAAGGTCAATTCAAAACTCGCTAGGTGACAGGTGTGTACATTTGATGGTGGCACGGAAAGGTCGGAAACTGTCACGGGATTAACCCGGTGAGACAACGTACATCTGAGTCAAAAAAGACTCGCCATCCCCGGGTAACTTCAACAAAAAAACCCATATCTGTTTACTTGTGAACTTGACTTAAAATAAATGGGTCGCTAGGTGTGTACATTTGACGGTGGCCAAGGAAGGATCCAAAACTGTAGCAAGCTTAACCCGGTGTAGGCGCGTACATCAGTCAAAAAAGACTCGTACTCCCCGGGTAACCTCAACAGAAAAACCAAGTCCGTCTACTTTAGTACTTAACTTTAAATAAACGAGTGTTTGAGAGTTCGTTATTCAGTGCTTATTGCATATACTAAAACTGAAGTAAGTTGTTATCAATACAATTTTGAGATTACTTATTTCAACCAGCCAAGCTTATTAGTTGTGACTGCTTAGGATAACATAAAAGTCTAAACATAATATATAATCATATATAGCTTATGATCACTTACAATATAAAATATATAATGTATAGTATATACATTTGAATGTTCATGAAAAAGAGATCATACATACCTTAACGTATCTTAGCAAGTGTTTGAAATCTTAAGTTGAATCAGCCTAGTGTTTGTGTTTGTGTGTGTGATTTTAAAGGGTGTTTCAAAGCTTTCTGAATGGAATTTGAAAGGATTGTTGACGTTTGAAATACTCAAAATTGTCAAAAGCTACTCAGGCCTTGTAACTGTACATTAGAACAAGTTGGCATTACCTATGTTATTTTTGTTTTTCTTTTTTACTTTAGAAAAAATTAATATCACCGCTCTCAGGAGGGAAAAGGAGTGAGAGAATTCGACGCCAAAGAGTTTAAAAAGCTTATACACATTATACTAAGATTTAGCTTATACAAACTGTATAAAGCTTAAAACAACTCCTCAATGTATTTCGTTGTCATTGTTTATAAATAATCGAAGTTAAAGATTTAACAGTTGGGCGTTTGGTCTAGTGGTATGATTCTTGCTTTGGGTGTAAGAGGTCCCGAGTTCGATTCTCGGAACGCCCCCTTTTTTCAAATCTATATATTTCTATTCAGCGTTCTTAATTGTAGTGTAATCTATATACCTAGCTAAACGGGCGCAAGCTAAAACGAGAAAAAATACATATAAAAACGTAAAATTAAAAAATAAAAATACTTGTTTAAACGCTGAGGATAAAAACTAAATATAAAATATCCGCCGAGTACCCTAATTAGTGTATTACATGTGCGTGCGCCCATAAGTTTCTTACATATGCGCCCGTTTAGCCTATTGATAATAAAGAATGGGCAAAAAGTGGCACATCCTTTTTTAAAAATAGACAAAAAGTGCCCATATTTATTAAAATGGGCAAAATTTGCCACCTCTATATATACCTTGGTAAATAAATATGATTTTAAGCAAAAGTGAATGAAGCAAATGCCAATTACTTTGGACTAATCCAAACCTAAACTTGATAATGAACTTGCTAAGACTATTGTTAATGAACGTTCCAAATAAGTTAATCTCTTCACCGCGAACAAAATTTTAAAAGAAGCAAAACTGAGACAAGTCATTTTTGTTGTGAACAAAAATACATCTGATGAAAACAGCGGCACGACCATTACAAGCAGGGTCGGATTTTTTAAGAGACTGGGGAGGACTCCAACCCTTTCAAAGTTTATGACAAGTAGTATAAAAATTTTACTTCCATCTCAAATTTATTGTCCAATTTATTATTTTGATATGTATAAAATACTATGGCCCTCCCAAAATAAATATTTTAGGTCCGCCAAGCTCCAATTTTAACCCATTTAAATATGATGCAAGATGGGTCAATTTTGATTATCTACCTTAGCGCGATTTTTCCCATGCTAAATATGGCGTGTTTCGACATGAACCCGTTTTAAGGTGTTACACAATCCACTCGACCCTCCCCATCTTGGTAGCATTAATGAATTTCAAATCACATCATTAGTCCGATCCCTAGTTGGTGTTTAGGATCCGTCGCCTGAGTTTCAAGAAATGCGTCGAAAAATCTGATCTAACTTTGTGAATGCATGCTCCTATGGCACAACTTATTTAAAAGGGTGAATAGCCTTGGATAGGAAATATTATGTTTGAATGTTTGATGCAACATTTATACAACAACATTTATACAACAGGGGGTTTGCTAGGTGATTGGTTCATGAGTTAGACTTTAGATCACTTGTTATCCTAAGCAGTCACAACTAATAAGCTTGGCTGGTTGAAATAAGTAATCTCAAAATTGTATTGATAGCCACAAATCTTTTTGCCACTAAGTCACCCTTTAGTGGTTATTTATTTTATCCATACTAGCAGGGTACCCGCGCGATGCGGCTGCGGGTACCCTGTAACATAATTTCGGTCAACAATATTTTAACTTTTCGTTTTTTAGCATCAACATCTCAAAAAGCGAAATTTAAGGTTTATGTATTTTTACCTAATTGTCTAGCTGAATCGATTGTGGCTCTAGTTCTCGGTTGAACCAGTTAATCTGGCTTGATATTGAAAATTGTAAATATATATGTTTTAAATTGTTATGTAAGGTGTATAAAATTATATATTTGAGTAATTGGGTGTATTAATTATTTATTAATTGTTATTAATTGATTTTGAAAAAATAAGATTTGTGACATTTATACAATATGTTGTTTTATTTGTAAATTATGATAATAGGGTGTTTTATTATAATATTAATTACATTTTAATGATAGTTTTGAACGTAATATGTTATAACAGTTCTTATACTTGTTGTGGTTGTACATAGGCATTAATATGTTGTATTACTTATTTCTTAGTTTGTTATTTGTATTAATAAGTTGTACATTATGCTTTATTTGTTGGATTACTTAAATTTTTTGCATTTATTGAAGAGAGTGATACAAATTTGCTTTATAAGAGCATATGCAATGCTACCAAGTTTTTATGACTGGTGCATTTAATGCAAAATTAATTTTATGAATTATTTGGCTTCATATTTAATGCTTAGTTCATTATGTGAGAATAGCTTTTCACTTTTTCCATCAAACACTTGCTAGTTTAAAAGTCTTTGATAAAAAGTCATTCACAAAGCCTTAACTCCAATGCTAAAAACCATTTGAATAGCTTTTGTAAATAGTAAAAAGTCATTTACAAACCACCCATTTCATATGCTCTAAGGAGAATAGATTTAGTTTGGGAAGAGATCCATAACAACCTTTACTTTATTAAAGTTTCAATGGATCATTTTCATCCATTCATCTAATTTTAATCTAATGGTCATTATCAACGCATCTCCCACTTACCTACCATATTTCCCACCAAAAACAAAAATCGGGATCTCAAGATCCCACCTTCAATTTCCGGGGACCACCACAATAAACTCATCGATTTCCAACCACCACCACAACAAAACCACCCATTCCCGACGACCTCCACAAGGACCCACCATTTTCTGGCGAGTTCCACAACAAACCCGGTTCCCCGGCGACTTTCACAACAAATCCACCATTTTCCGGCGAGATCCACAAGAATCAACCAATTTTCGATGAGTTCCACAACAAACCCAGCTCTCCGGCGACTTCCACAACAAATCCACCATTTTTCATCGACTTCCACAATAAACTCACTTTTCTGGCGACCACGTCACTGACTCATGTATGAGTCACGATGACTCATTTATGAGTCACGGTGACTCATATATGAGTCATGTAGGAGTCATCGTAACTCATATATGAGTCACCGTGACTCATATATGAGTCACCGTGACTCATACATGAGTCACCGTGACTCATACATGAGTCACCGTGATTCATACATGAGTCACCAACATGACTCATACATGAGTCACGGTGACTCATACATGAGTCACGGTGACTCATACATGAGTCACGGTGACTCATATGAGTCACCATGATTCTGTTACAAAGTTATCACACCATGATTCTCGCCAGAAAATTAGGGTTTAGAGTTGTATAATGATGTAAAAATTGAATATTTTTTATCGGGATCTATGGTGGTTAATCAGTTCGAAACCAAAATCGCCGCCGCCACACATTTTTTCATTCCATTAACATTTAAAGACTTAAAGTAACTGAACAAAACCTATTTCCCAAAATCTAATCTTTATGCCGGAAAACACGTCCGTCGCAGCATATTTGTTCCCAAAATTCAATCTTTATGCCGGAAAACACCTCCCCCGCCGCACATTTGGCTCAAACTTTGACTGCCCTTAGCAGAAAAACTAAATGAGCAAAACCCAGTTCTCAAAATCCAATCTTTTCGCCAGAAAACAACACCGGAAGAGCTCCGGTGGCTGGAACTAAAAAGGGTGTTCTTATTGCCAAGATTTAAAACTGGAGATGATGATGTGTGGGTGGGAATGAGAAAGATACGGCTGTAGGGATAAGATGGAGGGTTTTGTTTTTTTTTTATTTTAATTTTGGGTCATTGGATGAAAATGAATTGAATGGTGTTGATTAATCCATTGGAACTTTCATAAATAGGATGACTCTATTGATCTTTTGGCTATGTGGTTTAGATATGTTGGGGAAGTGGTTTATGATTTGTTATTATAGCTAACTTGTTTCTCCTTGACATGACTTCGAACCGCTTCGAACGTATTTGACTTTTTTTTCAATTTGCTACATTCACGTAATGTTTATAGAAACAATATTACACATAGCAAATTACACTTTGCTTATGATTTGATGACTTTTGTTATAATTTCACTCTTTCTCTTTAATTAACTTTCCACTTACACGGGTTTTTCTATTACAAAGGTTCTCCGGACGTGCATAAAGTATTCATTAATTGATCATAACGATACCGTGGGAATGCTGCACGGAACCATATATATAAGAACATACCTTTTTTATTACAAAAAAGGCCTGCTGAATTTTAGAGCTGGGCACGGAGAAACACATAGTAAATTTGATTTCGTGAATGTTCTTATGCAAACCTTATGTTAATGTGATATATTTTAATTATCATAAGTAAATAAAAACCGAATTTTATTGCAAATATATATTACGAGTTTATATTATATAACTGTAACTTACAATTACAAATCAATATTATTTTTCCTTTTTACTTTAAGCTCTTTTTTTAGAAACTAAACTGAAGTAGCTTATAAAAAAACCTAAAAGTTTTTGAGTTATTAAATTACACTAAGGTGATGTTTGATAAAGATTTAAATGACCTAATATAGAAAAAACTGAATTTATTAAGTTATAAAAAATTTGTTTGTTTGTGACTTAATAAAATAAGTTGTCTGAAAATATTAAGTAATAAAACTAAAGCTGTCTACAATAAGTCATATGTTTAATTAACAGGACTTAATCAAATAATCAACCAAACAAGCCCTAAGTACCCTTCAAATAATACTCTGTATTACTCGATAACCTGAGTTAATATTTTTGTTTGTCAATTTACATTTATATAATCAAGCTCTCGCTAGTGAAAGCCTCGGCTCCATCTCTTTCTAGCTCCAGCTTTTATAAGCACCAACTTTGGCTTGTCACTAGGGTCGTCTCATTATTTTTTATGGCCCTAAATAAAGAATCCTTTTTACGCGGGTTAAATAAACAGAAGTTGCATGTAAAATTAAATTATATAACTCATACATGTTTCATATTATACGTATTTATATACAAAACTAATAAAAATGTGGCCTTTTTAAAGTGGAAGCCCTGTACGACTACACATTTTGCACACCCATCCGAGACCCCTCTGATTGTCATTTATTTATTTTCATATCCTCAAAACCAAACATCTTTAGAGGCAGAGCAAGGGGGGTTTTCAGGTGTGCACAAGAATCTGATGGAATTTTGTCGCGTAATATATATATTTACTAAAAATTTAGATTTTTTCAAAGTGAACTCGGTTCAATAATTATGTATTATGTAAATAATTATTTTAAAATTTTTATGCACTTGATAATTTGATGTTGTGACTCCACCATCTATAAATACTTTCTTATATTTTGGTGATCTCATTTTTAATGAGAAACTTTATGGCTTATGATATACCCGATAGGATGGGTTGTACGATAGTAATATTTTGGTGATCTCATTTTTTTATAGGTGTGCTAGACAACTCTTTTTGTGTAACTAGACGTATATCCGCGCATAGCGGCGGAAAATGTCTAACGGCACATAGTTAACGATATGCTAATTTACTCGATGTTTGAACTGATAGCCCAGTGAATCGAATGGATGGACCTGATGGTCGAACAAGTGACTCGGTGACTATATTGAGTTGACTCAGTGATCGAACACGTAGCCCGATAACACAATCGAGTTGACTTAATAATTGAACACTTGATCCGATGACTTAACCGAGTTAAATCAGTGATCGAACCCTTGATCCGGTAAACTGGTGGTTAAATCCGTAACACATTAAGGAGTGAAAACTATATTAGAGATTTCAACAAAAAAAAAACACTTTGCTTATATATTAGTAGAAATTGTTAACATTTTTTTTTCAATTTTCTCTTTCATGCATTTACTTATTCTCTCAGCACACATCACATAAGCTACTTAGATTTTATTATTTTTTATTCATGTTGTTTTGGTTCCTATTATCTATTTCACAACATATACGCCTCTATGATTCTTTTAGTTCTTTGTATTTTGTTTGATGATTTCCTTTAGCAAAGAATCTCATGTATAGCTGTTAGATTAAGGCGGCAATTTTTTATTAATCTACCGCAACAAAAAGTGAACGTACAGTATAATCATGCCCTAGCCATTAATTCACATCTCTTTGCATGAATCTTGATCTGATCAGTTTGTTATAAAAAATAAAATTACTGTCTTATATATGTGCGGTATTACTAACTTACTCGTTAGGATAGACAAAGAACGTCGATCTTATTGAATTAAGACTCACACAACCGACTATTAGAATATGATGGATGGACAATTTTTCAGTCTGTCAAAAACTAGCCCACATGAAAACCAGACTTCAGATATGCATAGCATCGATGAAAAAGCACTTAAATCTGATCTTTAAGTTCGTCAATATTTGTGTAATTATCTTCATTGTGATATACAGTTTCCACTACCGTGCAAAGTATTTTTTGTTATAATGTATATCTTTCCACTCCTCTCTAATTTTCTTGTTCAACATATCGAGGGGATATGATACGCCTGTGGATGCATATCCACAGGAACCATCATCATTTATTTATTTAGGATATATGTTTAGTATCTTTTATGTTTATCAGTTATTTTGGTGTTTATCACACAACTAGTATTTAAGGTTTCATATGTAATTACATTATCAGAAAATCAAAGTTAATCAAATAATTGTCTAAGTCTTCTTGTCTCTCTTTCTTACGGAGCCAGCACACGCTATAGTGGTGCCCTATCCCAATACTACCCGAGAGGGTCGTATCAATTGGTGATTTCATTGAGAGCCCACAATTCATTGGGGGATTTTTTATCTAAGATTCCAATAAAAAAAAAACTGTTCATCAGCGGGTAATGTTCACAGACAGGTACTGTTCATCAAACGCTAATGTTCATCAGACGGGTACTGTTCATCCGACGACACTGTTCATCTGACAATACTGTTCACCGTACTGTTCATCGTGTACTGTTCATCCGGAAAAAAAAAATTATTGTTTTTCGATTACTATGACATCGAACAGCAGCGATCGGGACGCGCTATCTAAGCTCTTGCAAATGGGTACCGTGGTCGAATATCAAAGTGAGTTTAAGTATCTTGTAAGTCGAGTAACAGGTATGTCTGAAAGTTTGCTTGCCTCGTTTTACATTTCTGGACTTAAACTGAAGCTACAACTAGAACTATTGCGGTCTACTCTAAGCCTACAACATTAGGAGAAGCCTTCTACTTAGCTCGTATAGTAGAGACTCGTCTTGAGACAATTGAGCAACCAATTGAAAAGAAGGCGTCTGATTCTTCTACAATAATAGAAGTTGCACCCACAAGTGCACAAGGATCTTTACCAAAAGCAATTGTTCATGAAGGTTTAGTCAGTGATCCGGGCGAGTGTTTAAAAGTAGTGGGTACACATTCATTGAGTTATGATAAGGCTACGCGGTCGGACTCCCAATTGGCATATTCTTCTTCGTGTCACCTTGAGGGCAAGGTGAAATTTGAAGGAGGGAGGAGTATTAGTGATTGGGCAGCGGAAGGTGGAAGAATGGTGTTGTGTTATGTCCAAGGTAGCGGTAGGCGTAAGCGGAAAAAAGGTGTTAGACGCGGTAGTAAAAGGCACGAGAACTCGGAAAATGAGAGACGAAGATCCTCGACAGTGGAAGTTAGAAGGATGGTACTGTGCTATGTCG
Organism: Glebionis coronaria; assembly: GCA_025667525.1. NCBI lineage: Eukaryota > Viridiplantae > Streptophyta > Magnoliopsida > Asterales > Asteraceae > Glebionis > Glebionis coronaria. The sequence goes on from JANFOE010001837.1 coordinate 41,308, forward strand.
AAGCTAGCGGAAGGAGGAGGAGGAAAAAGGGTGTTGCTTGAGATAGCGGAAGGCATGGTAACTGCGGTAGTGAAAGACGTGGTTATAGTATGATTAGGATATGGGATCCCGGAATCAAGTGTGCTTTTCAAGACATCACCTTGAGGGCAAGGTGGATTCGAAGGAGTGGAGAATGATACGCCTGTAGATGCATATCCACATGAACCATCATATCATTTATTTATTTATTTAGGATATATGTTTAATATCTTTTATGTTTATCAGTTATTTTGGTGTTTATCACACAACTATTATTTAAGGTTTCATATGTAATCACATTATCAGAAAATCAAAGCTAATCAAATAATTGTCTAAGTCTTCTTGTCACTCTTTCTTACGAAGCCAGCACATGCTATAGTGGTGCCCTATCCCGATACTACCCGAGAGGGTCGTATCAGGATACTCCTCCGTGACATCATACTGCTTGATGTTACTTTCAACACTCCATGAGAAATGTTTTCGTTCTTCCTCCTTCTATATGTTCATTGACAAAACTTATGTGTCTTGCATATATTCTTACGAATATATTATTACGAATAGGAAAAAGAAAAGTAAGTAATTAGGATGTACCTTGTGGCCAATGATATCATCGTTCATAAGTTTATGAAATAAATTAACATGGTCGATAATCGGGGGATTGGTAATTAAGAACCCATTTGATCACCTCTTTTATGACTCTATTTACCATGCCAAGAGAAAATTTGCGGCAACAAGACACTCATCATCACCTGTCTTGTACGCATTCGATACCTGCTCTCATCGACTGTTAGTATGTACCCCTCATCTACGAATTCTTCTTCCATCATGCATGTGGTCTTAATTTAACTCTTTCAACTAAATATGTAATATGTCGTAAGGTATATAAAGTTACACTTCTAATTCAAAATAACGATCATGAAATAAAGTTGTGTGAACGTACAAATCTTTGGTATGACAAGAAGAAAAGAAAGAAATGTTCGGAATACACGTGAATCTAAAGCTATAAAGGTTGTTTATATATGTGATTTTTCTTGGTTTAAATTTTAGATGCATTCATACAGTTATTTAGTGAAATCCATTGTCAAACTTTCTTAATTTAAAGGTTGTCATTTTTGAAAATCATATGTTTTACTATTGATATCTATACCATATTTGTGTTTTATATTTACAGAGTTTTAAGTTTCATTTTTAGATAGAAATAAAACTTACATGAGAAGTTCTGTTAAAAAATTTCAACTTTCAACATTAAATGGTTTATCTATATACCCCTTATAAAGGGTGTATCATAATTGTTGAATGTTGAAAATGTGTTTATTTATGGCATTGTTGAAAACTTAATTACACCTCTAATGCAACAGGCAAGTAAATTGTAATTGTAGAAATGTTGAAAAGTTATGTCATCTATATTCGGCTGAAATGGAAACTTGGAAAGTATAAGCTGGACATTTTGTATAATAATCAGGACATATTGAAATATGGAAAGTATAGGCTGGAAATTTTGTAATAGAAATATATGTGAATGTATACAAAGCTTCCTAATATAAATTTAAGATTTACTCTATTATATGTACCTTTTCTTGGAAGTCTTTAATGGCTACAATCTTTGCTACACGTGCACTTGAGAAGATTCACACACTGTAAGAAAACTACCCCGAGTTTTAGTTATATCATAAATAGGCAGCCAGTCAGTCACACGACGATAAGTAGATGCAAGCTTTGGGTCTAGCAACATGTTCTTGACTTCCTCAGATTTCAAATAATTTCCATCACTTATACTTAGAATACTATTGTAAACATTATGCATACCCGTTGGAGACAAATGATCATTTGTCAATCGTATTACAGCACCCAACGGAATGGTTAAAAAGCTAAAAAGCATCTCGACAAAAAAGTTATCCACCTATGCATATATTACCTTCTTTGTTGATTTGGTTACCAATAATTTTACCGTTCTAGGCATAGCCGAGTTACCAACTGATGTGTGTGTGATGCTCGACGAACACAGGTATGGACTACTCCCACAATTCACAAAATTTGTTAGAGCGTTGTTTGTCGATAATGACCACTTGAGAAGATTCACACACTGTAACATAATCCAACAAAGTGTTAACATATATGATTTCTTTAAACAACTTGACATGATGATATAATTATAATTTTACCTCTTCAACGTCAAGGTGAATGGTAGCTTCACATAACGAATTGATACATTCAACACCAAGAGTACTAAGGTATTGAAAGCTTTTATCAACCACGAAAGGTGTAATCTTGAGATCATCGGTGATAATGAAACAGCTCTTCTTTTTTAACAATGTCACCCCATCATGACTACCATTGACACCAGCGTCTAAATCTAATTTCAGTTTGTGGCAAACGTATGCTGCTGTATTAATAGGACTAATGAGCACCTCTTTACAGAGCTCATTAGTGAAGTGTTTAACATCAAGATTGACGATACTATTATACAAAGAAGTCAAGCTTTCAACTTTTGTATCTTTTAAGTCTGTGTGTTTAGTTAACAGTTTTGCGATCGTTCCAAGTGGCAAAGTAAGAAAACTGAAGAGAATTTCAACAAAGTCTTCATCTGCTAGTGCAAACATCACCTTGTTCTTCTTTTTGTCGATAAACACTTTCAGCTGAACCGGTTTAACATCCACCATTGTCTCTGACGTAGTTAACTACATCCACCAAACCATTAATGTTATCAAGAAACCGATTGAAAATCAAATCTGTGTCTTCAGAACATTAGTAAATGCAAAACATGTTTTTAAAGTTTAATTTGTAAGCTGGCAAATTTCCAAAACAACGCTTTGAAAACAATTACTCTTATGTCAGTCACAACACTATTTTTTGTGTTTTTAAACGCAATAATTAGCAATTCAAAACACAATCTCATGTTGTATGATGTATTCTCGTTCAGATTTTCACCAAGCCTATTCACATGACACATGCATGTGTGCCAGTGTGTGGATTTTGTTCTATTGATCTTTTGTACATATTTCTAATTATAAGCAATATATGACTCTAAATAATCACATAGAATCATGGTCAGTTTTCTTGCAGCTATATATATTACTCACAAAATGGTCTATTGGTCTATTGGTAGTATATATATTACTCACAAAATGGTCTATTGGTAAGGTCTTTGGCTTAACAAAAGGTCAATTCAAAACTCGTTAGGTGACTAGGTGTGTACATTTGAGGGTGGCACGGAAAGGTCGGAAACTGTCGCGGGATTAACCTGGTGAGACAACGTACATCTGAGTCAAAAAAGACTCGCCGTCCCCGGGTAACTTCCACAGAAAAACCACATCCGTTTACTTAAAATAAATGGGTCGCTAGGTGTGTACATTTGACGGTGGCCAAGGACGGATCCAAAACTATAGCAAGCTTAACCCGATGTAGGCGCGTACATCAGTCAAAAAAGACTCGTACTCCCCGGGTAACCTCAACAGAAAAACCAATTCCGTCTACTTTAGTACTTAACTTTAAATAAACGGGTGTTTGAGAGTTCGTTATTCAGTGCTTATTGCATATACTAAAACTGAAGTAAGTTGTTATCAATACAATTTTGAGATTACTTATTTCAACCAGGCTTATTAGTTGTGACTGCTTAGGATAACATAAAAGTCTACACATAATTTATAATCATATATAGCTTATGATCACTTACAATATAAAATATATAATGTATAGTATATACATTTGAATGTTCATGAAAAAGAGATCATACATACCTTAAAGTATCTTAGCAAGTGTTTGAAATCTTAAGTTGAATCAGCCTAGTGTTTGTGTTTGTGACGTTAAAGGGTGTTTCAAAGTTTTCTGAATGGAATTTGAAAGGATTGTTGACGTTTGAAATACTCAAAATTGTCAAAAGCTACTCAGGCTTTTAACTGTACATTAGAACAAGTTGGCATTACCTATGTTATTTTTGTTTTTCTTTTTTACTTTAGAAAAAATTAATATCACCGCTCTCAGGAGGGAAAAGGAGTGAGAGAATTCGACGCCAAAGAGTTTAAAAAGCTTATACACATTATACTAAGATTTAGCTTATACAAACTGTATAAAGCTTAAAACAACTCCTCAATGTATTTCGTTGTCATTGTTTATAAATAATCGAAGTTAAAGATTTAACAGTTGGGCGTTTGGTCTAGTGGTATGATTCTTGCTTTGGGTGTAAGAGGTCCCGAGTTCGATTCTCGGAACGCCCCCTTTTTTCAAATCTATATATTTTTATTCAGCGTTCTTAATTGTAGTGTAATCTATATACCTAGCTAAACGGGACGAGAAAAAATACATATAAAAACGTATAATTAAAAAATAAAAATAATTGTTTAAACGCTGAGCATAAAAACTAAATATAAAATATCCGCCGATTACCCTAATTAGTGTATTACATTTGCGTGCCCCTATAAGTTTCTTACATATGCGCCCGTTTAGCCTATTGATAATAAAGAATGGGCAAAAAGTGTCCCATCATTTTTAAAAAATAGGTAAATTACTTTGGACTAATCCCAACCTAAACTTGATAATGAACTTGCTAAGACTGTTGTTAATGAACGTTCCAAATAAGTTAATGCGAACAAAACTTTTAAAAGAAGCAAAACTGAGACAAGTCATTTTTGTTGTGAACAAAAATACATCTGATGAAAACAGCGGCACGACCATTACAAGCAGGGTCGGATTTTTTAAGAGACTGGGGAGGACTCCGGCCCTTTCAAAGTTTATGACAAGTAGTATAAAAATTTTACTTCCATCTCAAATTTATTGTCCAATTTATTATTTTGATATGTATAAAATACTATGGCCCTCCCAAAATAAATATTTTAGGTCAGCCAAGCTCCAATTTTAACCCATTTAAATAAGATGCAAAATGGGTCAATTTTGATTATCTACCTTAGCGCGATTTTTCCCATGCTAAATATGGCGTGTTTCGACATGAACCCGTTTTAAGGTGTTACACAATCCACTCGACCCTCCCCATCTTGGTAGCATTAATCAATTTCAAATCACATCATTAGTCCGATCCCTAGTTGGTGTTTAGGATCCGTCGCCTGAGTTTCAAGAAATGCGTCGAAAAATCTGATCTAACTTTGTGAAGCTTATTTAAAAGGGTGAATAGCCTTGGATAGGAAATATTATGATTGAATGTTTGATGCAACATTTATACATAGGTTTTAAAAAGTGTGATACAGTTAGCGATTTACATTTTTTTGTTACTATCATAGTATGCAAAAGTTTTCAATATTCATAATATGCAAAATTCGAATAATAAAGAGTGTGATATTTGATTGTGCCTTCTTGATAAACAATATCTTCAGAAGTCTCATTTAAATACTTAAGTAAGACATTACTGTAAATCGAGAAAATGACCAATTTGAAGACGAATCACACACAATGACCAACTTGAAGACGAATTGTACATTTCCATTTACTGATAACGGACTCATAACTTCTTTTTCGATCACCCATTTTGATATGAAAGTACTTAAGTACCTTCGACCAAAACGCTTTCGTCAGTTGACTTAGCCGTGGAACGCACGTCTCCGAAATGTGTACCCAAGCTTGACACAAAGCTACCTTCTCATCGGTAGTCCACAAATGTTTGGAACTCATTATTTTAGATGGTATAAAAATTTGTGTGATGTAAAAATAAAGATTTCGAAGTGTGAGAGAAATGATTTTATGATTAGGTATTTATATGCTAAAATATTTAAAAATCGCCCACATTTAAATTAATTTTTTATTTATTTATTTTGTAACGGTGATATCTTAGAATGATTTTGATTTTTCTATTTTTCGAAAGGGTCGAGGTTTAGATCGACGTGTCGTCGATCGATCAAATCGACTCGATCGCCGCAACGCGATCGACTGAGTTCGCATTCGGTTGACCGATACTCGACCTCAACCGTTGCGTTCAGACTTATATGATTAACAACAAAATGAACCAAGTCGACTCTAGCCATGTTGTCCATTCATAGTAGCGAAGCAATATATATGATTTTTTAACGAAAGCGAGTGAACCAAATGCAAATTACTTTGGATTTGGACTAACCAAACCCAAACTTGATAATGAACTAGGTATGACTATTAGTAACGAGCGATCCTCTTGTGTTTATTTTTCCAGTATTATTTGAATCCTTAGTTCGTGTTTAGGATCTGTCGCTTGGTTTTTGG